>MU769491.1:48019-74103 GCA_026770625.1 Nicotiana glauca
GTCGTGACACCGGGTCCTAGTTGGGCTGTTTCGGTGTATTTCTTTTGTCAGATTTTCGTATTATACCAGTATTTCGAACTTTTACTTGGATAAGTATTGCTTTTAATTGTGTGGTCAATTGGGGAAATTTCTATGAATGGTCGGGCTTGCCTAGTAGTGTGCTGGGCGCCATCATGACCGGGTTGGGGTCGTGACATTTGGCAATTTGATTGCACGGACAAGTTTGTAGGATGTTTTTGAGGTTGTGTGCATATTTGGTTTGGAGCCCCGAGGACTCAGGTGAGTTTTGGATAAACCACAGGTGCATTTTGAACTTTGAAAGTTAGTTGTTGCATTTCTTACCTGCAGGCTTCGCATTGGTTCGCAAATGCGAATGACCCTTTGCAATTGCGAAGTTAGCCCAGGTCTGCTCTCTCTCGCAAATGCGAGATAATTCATCGCAAATGCGAACACCCTCCTATTGGCCAGACCTCGCAAATGCGATCAATAGGTCTCAAATGCGAGACTGATATCGCAAATGCGAAGACTAGTAATTTTTGAAGGGCTCACAATTTTGAACTATTTCTTCGCATTTCCCATATCTGAAGGTCGGGGTTCGCAATTGTGAACCCCAGTTCGCAAATCTCACATCTGAGACCTGCATATTTTTATACTTAGTCGAATTTTGAAACATTTTTCACCCCTTTTCAAAACACAACTCCTTAGGCGATTTTCCAAGAACAAGACATCTTCCAAATCATTTGTAAGTTGATTATTACTCATTTCTTTCAATCATTGACATCATTTAACATGTTTTCAATTTAAAATCAAAGATTTTCATGGGTGAAATTGGGGGTTTTGGGTAGAACCTAGCTTTTTCTAAAATTGGGGATTTGGACGTCAATTTGAGGTCCGATTTCAAAACAAATCATATATTTGGGTTCGTGGAGGAATGGGTAATCGTGTTTTGGTTCGAACCTCGGGTTTTGACCACATGGGCCGGGGACGATTTTGGATTTTTTGGGAAATTCATTTTTATGCATTCAAATTGATTCATTTAGTATTTATTAAAGTAACTAAATGACTTGTAATTAGATTCGAGCGGATTGGAGGTGGAATCATGGAGTAAAGCTATAGTTGAGGCTTGAGTTGAGTTCAAAGCATTGAGGTAAGTATTCGATCTAACCCTAGCTTGAGGGATTAGGAGTTGAGTCATAATTGCTACTTGTTTTGTGTAGAGTACGACGTATGGGCATGGTGACGAGTATCCATGCGTTGGTGTCGAGCATGACCGTGAGTCTTAATTTGATAATTTGGTATCCTTGATTGATCCTATGAAAGATGTGACTGAACATTGGTGTTAGTTGTGTCAAGTAGAAGTTGAATAGGACTGGTTATAGCTGACTTTCCCTTGCCGGGATGTTTGACTTGTAGTTATTATTTCCCTTGCCGGGAAGATTACTAATTTGATTGTTCCCTTACCGTGAAGTTATTAAATTGGTTATTCCCTTGCCGGGATTGTATTGTGTATGGTGTTGAAGGTAAAGGGAGCGGGTGGTACTCCTACCACAAACGATATTGAAATGGGAGTGGGTGGTACGCCTACCACAGGTGATATTGAAATGGGAGCGCGTGGTTCGCCTACCACAAGTGATATTGAAAAGGGAGCGGGTGGTATGCCTACCACAAGTGATATTGAAAAGGGAGTGGGTGGTTCCAACAGTTAGCTCCCCAGGTTCAGGTTCAGGGGCCCAGACTCCTGCTACTCGTACTCCGGAGCAAGTAGCTCCCCAGGTTCAGGTTCCAATAGTTCAGCCAGTTAGAGCAGCTCAGCTGGTTGTGGTAGCCCATGTCGGTGATGGGGCAGCCAGGTTTGCCGATGCTTTATGGAGATTGGATAGGTTCACCAAGCTCTTCACTACTACGTTCAGTGGCACTTCTTCTGAGGACCCCTAGGATTTCTTATATAGCTGCCACGAGGTTCTTCAGAACATGGGCATTGTTGAGACCAATGGAGTTGATTTTGCTGCATTTTGCCTATTTGGGTCCGCCAAGACTTGGTGGAGGGATTTCTGTTTAGCTAGACCAGCAGGGTCTCCAGCCTTGACCTAGGAGCAGTTCACACATCTATTTTTGGAGAAGTTTCTCCCTATTACACAACAAGAGGCTTATTGGAGGCAGTTCGAGTGTCTCAATCAGGGATCCATGACAGTCACCCAGTATGAGACCGGGTTTATTGATTTGGCTTGCCATGCCCTTGTTATACTTTCCACTGAGAGGGAGAGACTAAGACAGTTTATTGATGGACTCATTCAGACTATTCGTCTCCAGATTGCTAGAGAGGCTGGGAGCGAGATATCCTTTCACGAGGCATCCAATATGGCCCGGAGTATTGAGATGGTATTGTCACAGGGGGGTGGTCTTAGAGCAGACAAGAGACCCCGTCAGTCAGGCCGATTCAGTGGTGCCTCGTCTGGACGCAGAGATTCGTATGATAGGGGTCATCCTTCTAGGCCCTTTCAGTCAGCTCTTCAAGTCTCCCATGGTACTTCAGGTGGTCGTGGTTCTCAGCCACATTATTCTGATCAGCAGCCTTGCAGTGCACCATCAGCACCTATCAGTGCATCGCCGCTTCAGAGTTTCTAGGGCCATCCGCCGAGGGCTTGTGTCACGATCCCAACCCCGGTCGTGATGGAGCCCAACACACTGCTAGGCAAGCCCGACCAATTTAATAACCTTAGCCATTTTATACAGTTCATGAATAAATTAACACTGAAATAGAGGTAAACATGCGGAAATCTCAAAATATAAAGCAAATACACAGCCCTAAGAATTCGGTATCACAGGTCTGAGCCTCTATTACATGAGTATCAACCTACTACATATCGTTCTCTAGAAATGCAGAAATAAAGCAATAAGGTAGAAGGAAGATCAGGACTGCGGACGTCAAATGCAGCTACCTTGATATTCCCGGATAAGCTGCTAGGCAGAGAAGTCCTCACACAGCCTCAGGTGTACCTGGATCTGCACGCAAGGTGTAGGAGTAATGTGAGTACTCCGACCCAATGAGTAATAAACATAAATAAAGGCCGAGAATAAGAAAATCCTGAATAGGCACAAAGTAATTCTATAAATACAACAACCTAAACCAAGTAGTATTTAATCAGTAAACCAATAACAACAATTATGGAAATACTATAACAGATAAGTAAGTTAATGACAATCAAATATGAAATGCAATATATAGTCCGGTACTCCCTAGTACCCGTTGCGGCGTGCAGCCTACTCCATTTATTTATCATCGACGGCGCTCACTGGGGGTGTGCAGACTCCGGGAGGGGCCCCTTACGGCCCAAGCGCAATACTAAGCCATCTCGTGGCATCAACTAGGCCCTCGGCCTCATACCAATATCAATACATTACCGTTGTGGCGCGCAACCCGATCCCATACTCAGTCCAATATCACATAGGCCTCTCGGGCACAATAATATATAAATATTCAGCCCAAACTTCCTTTGAAAATATTAATTAAGTTTCTAGTTTGAGAAATGGTGGCTAAGTTTGCAAAACGGTATTAAAAACTAGAACTGAGTTCAACAATATGAAAAATGGTAAGAAACGAGTAATAGCAATCCCTGAAGGATTCAATCAATTGGCACGGATCCCAAATATAACAATCAACTCAATTATAATGATAATAAGTGAATTTCAGTCAATTACGCAGTATATTCATCTATCGGGATGGACCAAGTCACAATCCCCAACGGTGCTCTACCCCACACTCGCTACCCGGCGTGCAAGTCACCTCAATAGAGCACTACGATGTGCAAATACAGGGCTTCAAACCCTCAGGACATCATTTACATCTATTACTCACCTCAAGCCGGCAAAAATCCTAGCTCGCTATGCCCTTGCCTCTCAAATCGACCTCCTCGTGCGCCGAATATGATCAAAACCACAACGAATACGTCACAATATGCCAATGGAACAATACCCAATCGAAAGCAATTGAAAAATAGCGAAAATCTCGAAATTAGCAAAACTTGAGCCCCGAGCCCACTTCTCGAAAATTAGAAAATTTAACATCAACGGATTCCTTATCTCACCACGAGTCTATACATATAAAGTTTACGAAAATCGGAGTCCAAATGACCCCTCAAATCCCCATTTTAACTCTCTTAAGTTTCAAGCCCTAATCCACCATTTTTACCCATTATTTTCTTGAGTTTTCAGCTCTAATTCATGTAATAACACCATGAAATCATGTTTTGAGTTCAAGAATCCATACCTTATCGAAACCCCCAGAAATATCTCTTAAAAATTGCTCACAATCCTCCAAGTCCGAGTTAAAAATATGAAACCCTTCAAAAATTCGCGAAGAAGACCAATTAAATGTTCTGCCCAGACCTTTCTGCTTCTGCGGTCAAATTTCCGCCTATGCGGCACCACTTCTACGGTTATTCCATCCACTTCTTCGGAATTTCACTTAAGGGGCAAAACCGCTTCTGCGGTCACTTAGCTACATTTGCGGCTCTGCAGATGCGGTCCCCAACCCACACCAGCGGTCCCTGGCTTCCTTCAGCCCTCCCACTTCTGCGACTCCACGCACGCACCTGCGATACCCCTTCTGCGTTCCCACTTCCTCATAAGCGGAAATACCAGAAGCAGTAGAAATTCCTTAAGTTTCACAAGCCACATTTCTCGTTAACCATCCAAAATCACCCCGAGGCCCCTGGGACCTCAACCAAAAATACCAACACCTCCTATGGCATCATTCAAACTTGTTCCAATCATTAAAACACTACAAACAACCCTAAAACCATCATTTCTCATTGAATTCAAGCCTAAGTTCTTTAAAAACTTCCGAAATATGCATTCGATCAAAAACCTAACCAAAGCACCTCCAAATGGTCTGAAATTTTGCACACACATCCCAAATCACCTAACGGAGCTGCTGCAACTTTCGGAATTCCATTCCGACCCTCGGATCAAAATCTCACCTATCAACCGGAATTCGCCAAAATACTAACTTCGCCAATTCAAGCCTAATTCTACACCGGACCTCCAAAATCACTTCCGTTCACACTCCTAAGTTAAAAATCATCCCCCGAAGCTAACCAAATCATCGGAATCCATATCCGAGCCTCCTAACATATAAGTCAACATCCGGTTAAATTTTTCAAAACAAGCCTTCCTTAAAGAGACTAAGTGTCTCATTTTCTTCTAAAATCACTCCAAATCAACTCGTTCACACAAGACACTTATAACGAAGCATAAAGAATTAGAAAATGGGGGAAACGGGGTGCTAACTCACGTGACGATGGGTCGGCTAGTCACATCCTCCCTAACTTAAACAAACACTCATCCTCGAGCGAGTCAAGAAACATACCTGAAGCCTCAAATAGGAGGGGGCATCTGCTCCGCATCTCCTACTCGGTCTCCCAGGTAGCGTCCTCCATGGGCTGACTTCTCCACTGGACTTTCACCGAAGCAACATCCTTTGACCTCAACTAACGAACCTGATGATCCAAAATGGTTGTTGGCTCTACATTATAAGTCAAGTCACCCTCCAGCTGAACTGGACTGAAATCTAGAACATGGGACGGGTCTCCAATATACTTCTGGAGCATAGAAACATTGAAAACTGGAAGCACGCCCAACAAGCTAGGTGGCAAGGCAAGCTCATAAACCACCTCACCAATCCTAATAAGTACTTCGTAAGGCCCAATGAACCACGGACTCAATTTCCCTTTCTTTCCGAATCTCATAACACCCTTTGTGGGTGAGACCTTCAGCAAGACCTTCTCACCAATCATATAGGACACATCTCGGACATTCCTGTCCGTATAACTCTTCTGCCTCGACTGCGCTGTACGGAGTCTCTCCTCAATCACCTTCACTTTCTCTAATGCATCCTGAACCAAATCTGTCCCCAACAATCTAGCCTCCCCGGGCTCGAACCAACCAACTGGAGATCTACGGTGTCTCCCATACAAGGCCTCATACGGTGCCATCTGAATGCTGGACTGATACCTGTTGTTGTAGGAAAACTATACAAGCAATAGAAACCGATTCCATGACCCTCCAAAATCAATAACACAGGCATGTAACATATCCTCCAATATCTGAATGGTGCGCCCGGACTGTCCGACCGTCTGAGGGTGAAAGGCTGTGCTCAACTACACCTAGGTAGCCAACTCTTGCTGAACCGTCTGCCAAAACTGAGAGGTGAACTGAGTGCCCCGATTTGATATGATGGAAACTGGGACAATATGCAACTGAACAATCTCCATAATATAAATCTCTGCCAGCCGCTCTGAAGAATAAGTAGTACAAACCGGAATGAAGTGCGTGGACTTGGTCAACCTGTCTACAATCACCCAAATAGCATCAAACTTCTTCAAAGTCTGTGGGAGTCTGGTAACAAAATCTATAGTGATCCTCTCCCACTTCCACTCAAAAATAACCATCTGTTGGTGCAAGCCACCCGTTCTCTGATGCTCATATTTCACCTGCTGACAATTAAAACACCGGGCTACATACTCCACAATATCTCTCTTCATCTTCCGCCACCAATAGTATTGTCTAAGATCCTGATACATCTTCGCGGCACGCGGATGAATGGAATACTGCGAGCTATGGGCCTCTTCCAATATTAACTCCTGAAGCCCATCCACATTGGGCACGCAAATCCGGCCCTGCATCCTTAACACACCATCATCTCCAATGGTCACATCCCTGGCATCATCATGCTGAACCCTATCCTTAAGGACAAGCAAATGCGGATACTTATACTGACACTCTCTGATGCGGTTATACAAGGAAGAGCGAGAAACTACACAAGCTAGCACCCGACTGGGCTATAAAATATCAGTCTCACATACCGATTAGCCAAGGCCTGAATATTAACTGCCAATGGACTCTCCTCAGCTGGAATGTACGCCAAGCTCCCCATACTCACCGCCTTTCGGCTCAAAGCATCGGCCACTACATTGGTCTTCCTCAGGTGATGCAGAATAGTAATGCCATAATCCTTCAGTAACTCTAGCCACCTCCACTGCCTCAAATTGAGGTCTTTTTTCTTGAATAAATGCTGAAGACTGCGATGATCGGTGAATACCTGACAAGATATGCCGTACAAGTAATGCCTCCAAATCTTCAATGCATGAACTATAGCAGCTAACTCCAAATCATGAACGGGGTAGTTCTGCTCATGGGGCTTTAACTGGCGAGAAGCATAAGCAATAACTCTACCCTTCTGCATCAATACACACCCAATCCCAACTCTGGAAGCATCGTAATATACCGTATATGAACCTGAAGCTGACGGTATAACCAATACTGGAGCTGTGGTCAAAGCTGTCTTGAGCTTCTAAAAGCTCTCCTCGCACTCGTCCGACCATACAAATGAAACACCCTTATGAGTCAACTTAGTCAAGGGCGATGAAATAGAGGAAAAACCCTGAAAAAACCGGCAATAATAGCCTGCCAACCCGAGGAAACTACGAATCTTCATGGCTGAGAACGGTCTAGGCCAACTCTGCACTGCCTCTATCTTCTTCGGGTCAACCTGAATACCCTCGCTAGACACCACGTGTCCTAAGAAAGCCATTGAAGCGAGATAGAACTCACACTTGGAGAACTTTGCATAAAGCCTCTCCTCCCTCAATCCCTGCAATACAACTCGCAAATGCTGCGCGTGCTCCTCCTGACTGCACGAGTATACCAGAATATCATCAATGAACACTATGATAAATAAATCCAGATAAGGCTGAAATACGCTGTTTATCAGATGCATGAACGCTGTTGGGGCATTGGTCAGCCCGAAAGACATGACAAGAAACTCATAGTGACCATATCTAGTCCTGAAAGCAGTCTTATGAATACATGAATCCCTGATCTTCAGCTGGTGATAACCCGAACGGAGATCAATCTTGGAAAACACCCTTGCTTCCTGAAGCTGGTCAAACAAATCATTAATGCGAGGCAGGGGATACTTGTTCTTGATTGTTACCTTGTTCAATTGCCTATAATTGATGCACATTCACATTATGCCATCCTTCTTTTTCACAAACAGAACTAGCGCACCCCAAGGTGACACACTAGGCCAAATGAACCCCTTATCCAGGATCTCCCGAAGCTGCTCCTTCAATTCCTTCAACTCTGCTGGTGCCATACAATATGGAGGAATAGAGATGGGTTGAGTGCTCGGCACCAGGTCAATACCAAAATCAATATCCCTGTTCGGCGGCATGCCTGGTAGGTCTGTAGGAAATACATCGGGAAAATCCCTCACAACTGGAACAGAATCAATGGTAGGCATCTCAGCTCCAACATCCCTCACAAAAGCCAAATAGGAAAGACAACCCTTCTCAACCATACGCTGGGCCTTTAAGAAAGAATTAACTCTACTAAGAACATAGTCAGTCACACCATGCCACTCGATCCTCAGCACACCCGGTATAGCCAAAGTGACTTTCTTAGCATGACATTCTAGAATAGCATGACACGGAGATAACCAGTCCATGCCAAAAATGACATCAAAATCTACCATACTCAATAGCAATAGATAAACTCGGGTCTCTAGACCCCCAATAGTCACCAAACATGACTGGTATACATGGTCTACAATAATAGTATCGCCCATCGGGGTAGATACATGAATAGGTAAAGCAAGACACCCTCGGGACGTACCCAAATGATGAGCAAAATATGAAGACACATAAGAATAGGTGGAACCGGGATCAAATAATATTGAGGCGTATCGGTGGTAGACTGAAACAATACCTTTAATGATAGCGTCTGAGGCAATGGCATCTGTCCTGCCTGATATAGCATAGAAACAAGCCTGGCCACCGCCTGATCGATCTCCACCTCTAGGACTACCCCTGGCTGCCTGATCTCCACCCCTAGCTAGCTGGGCGGGTCATGAAGTAACATGAGTAGAAGTCGAGGGCTGAACCCTCTGATGATGCTGTCTGCCATGAAGTCGAGGGCACTGCCTCCTCAAGTGACCAAACTCTCCGCACTCATAACAACTTCCCGGTGCTGGAGATGGGGACTGATGGGAACCCTTTGTATTGGAGTGACTAGCAGATGCACTCGGCATAGAAGAACCCTGAGCTGACGGGGCATGAGATGAACTCTGAGCTAGGAGGGCGTTGAGTGAAGACTGACCCTGTTGGGGCCCATGATGACCACTGCCTGAAGATCCCCCACGATACTCTGGATGGGCCGACTAAGCAGGCCTGAAAGAATGACCTCTACCTTGCTGAAACTGGCCCCTCGAAGGAGCACCACTGTAACTTCCCGATCCACGAGGCCTCTTGGCCTCCCCTCCTCTCGCTCTCTATGGCAAACTGACTCGATCTCACGAGCGATATCCACCACCTCCTCAAACGTAGCACCTAGTACTCTCTCTAGTCATTAGAATACGGAGATGGTAGTTAAGGCCATCCACAAATCTCCTAATCCTCTCACGATATGACGGAACCATCCAGATAGCATGACGGGCCAACTATGAAAATCTCATCTCGTACTGAGTCACTGTCATATCCCCCTGCATCAACCACTCAAACTACCTACGCAGCTCCTCTCTACGGGACTGAGGTACATATTTCTCCAGAAAAAGAGCAGAGAACTACTGCCAAGTCAGGGGTGCTGCACCGACAGGCCTATGCCTCTCAAAGTCCTCCCACCAAGTAAGAGCAGCCCCCGTGAACTGAAAAGTGGTAAATGCCACACCACTCGACTCCACAATCGCTGCCGTACGGAGCATACGCTGACATCTTTCAATAAAACCCTGGGCATCCTCGCCCTCAGCACCACTGAATGTCGGAGGCTGGAGCCTATCAAACCTCTTGAGACGATGCTGCTCATCGTCTGGCATAGCTGGAACCACGAAGCGCTGAACTGGTGCAACCTGCTGAGCTGGAGGTGCCTCTGGTGTCTGTAGCCCCTGCACCACCTGCTCAGGTGTGCGAGCAGCGGGGGTCTGATTGCCTCTTCTGGCCTGCGAAGTAGCTGCTGCTGCTGTGGTGGCTGAAACTGCCTGAGCCAGGCCAGTGTAGAATGATAATATTTGTGCCAAGGTCTCCTGAAGACCCGAAATCACGATAGGCACCACTGGTGCCTGAACAGGTGCTGCTGGAGTATCCACAACTAGAGTCTGATCCTGAGCTGGGGCAACTGGTGGATTAGCAGGTACTGCCCTGGCTACTCTGCCTCTGCCACGACCACGACCACGACCACGACCGCATCCACGGCCTTTGGCGGCCTCAGTAGGTGGCATTGGTGGTCGTCCATCATGTTCGGTAGCTCGTGTCCTTACCATCTATGAGAGAATAGAATAATAGAAGTTTAGTTCTCGGTTCAACAAAGCCGCACAACAAGAGTTTCAAGAATGTGAAGTTTTCCTGAAGGTTCAGCAGCCTCCCGAGGATAAGTACAGATGTCTCCTTACCGATCCACGAGACTCTACTAACCGGCTCATGACTCGCGATACCAAGTAACCTAGGCTTTGATACCAACTTGTCATGACCCCAACCCCGATCGTGATGGCTCCCAACACACTGCTAGGCAAGCCCGACCAATTTAATAAACTTAACCATTTTATACAGTTCATGAATTAATTAACACAGATATATTACTAAGTCATAGTACTGAAATCCTGAAATAGAGTTAAACATGCAGAAATCCCAAAATATAAAGCAACTACACAGCCTGAAGAATCCGGTGTCACAAGTCTGAGCCTCTAGTACATGAGTATCAACCTACTACATATCGTTCTCTAGAAATTCGAAAATAAAGTAATAAGGTAGAAGGAAGATCAGGACTGCGGACGTCAAATGCAACTACTTTGATATTCCCGGATAAGCTGCTAGGCAGAAAAGTCCTCACACAGCCTCAAGTGTACCTGGATCTGCAAGCAAGGTGCAGGGAGTAATGTGAGTACTCCGACCCAGTGAGTAATAAACATAAATAAAGGCTGAGAATAAGAAAATCCTGAATAGGCACAAAGTAATTCTACAAATACAGCAACCTGAACCAAGTAGTATTAAATCCATAAACCAATAACAACAATTATGGGAATACTACAACAGATAAGTAAGTTAATGACAATCAAATATGAAATACAACATATAGTCCGGTACTCCCTAGTACTCACTGCGACGTGCAGCCCGCTCCATTTATTTATCGTCGACGACACTCACTGGGGTTGTGCAGACTCCGGGAGGGGCCCCTTTTGGCCCAAGCGCAATAATAAGCCATCTCATGGCATCAAGTAGGCCCTCGGCATACTAATATCAATACATTACCGCTGCCCGATCCCATACTCAGTCCAAAATCACATAGGCATCTCGGGCACAATAATATAGAAATATTCAGCCCAAACTTCCTTGTAAAATATTAATTACATTTCTAATTTGAGAAAAAGGTGGTTGAGTCTACAAAACAATATTTAAATACTAGAACTGAGTTTAACAATATGAAAAATGGTAAGAAACCAGTAATAGCAATCCCTGAAGGATTCAATCAATTGGCACGGATCCCAAATATAACAATCAGCTCAATTATAATGATAGCAAGTGAATTTCAGTCAATTACGTAGTATATTTATCTACCGGGATGGACCAAGTCACAATCCCCAACGGTGCTCTACCCCACACTCGCTACTCGGCGTGCAAGTCACCTCAATATAGCGCTACGATGTGCAAATACAGGGCTTCAAACCCTCAGGACATCATTTACATCTATTACTCACCTCAAGCCGGCAAAAATCCTAGCTCGCTATGCCCTTGCCTCTCAAATCGACCTCCTCATGCGCCGAATATGATCAAAACCACAACGAATACGTCACAATATGCCAATGGAACAATACCCAATCGAAAACAATTGAAAAATAGCGAAAATCTCGAAATTAGCAAAACCTGAGCCCCGAGCCCACTTCTCGAAAATCAGAAAATTTAACATCAACCGGATTCCTTATCTTGCCACGAGTATATAAATATAAAGATTACCAAAATCGGAGTCCAAATGACCCCTCAAATCCCCATTTTAACTCTCTTAAGTTTCAAGTCCTAATCCACCATTTTCACCCATTATTTTCTTGAGTTTTCAGCTCTAATTCATGTAATAACACCATGAAATCGTGTTTTGAGTTCAACAATCCATACCTTATCGAAACCCCCTGAAATCTCTCTTCAAAATTGCCCACAATCCTCCAAGTCCGAGTTAAAAATATGAAACCCTTCAAAAATTCGCGAAGAAGATCAATTAAATATTCTGCCCAGACCTTTCCGCTTTCGCGGTCAAATTTCCGCCTATGCGGCACCGCTTTTGCGGTTACTCCATCCGCTTCTGTGGAATTTCACTTAAGGGGCCAAACCGCTGCTGCGATCACTTAGCCGCATCTACGGCTCCACACATGCAGTCCCAGGCTTCCTTCAGCCCTCCCACTTCTATGAATCCACGCACACACCTGCGATACCACTTCTGCGGTCCCACTTTCGCAGAAGCGGAAATACCAGAAGCAGCAGAAATTCCTTAAGTTTCAGAAGCCAAACTTTCCGTTAACCATCCGAAATCACCCCGAGGCCCTCGGGACCTCAACCAAAAATACCAACACCTCCTATAACATCATTCAAACTGGTTCCAATCATTAAAACACTTCAAACAACACTAAAACCATCATTTCTCATCGAATTCAAGCCTAAGTTCTTTAAAAACTTCTGAAATATTCATTCGAGCAAAAACCTAACGAAAGCACCTACAAATGGTCTGAAATTTTGCACACACATCCCAAATCACCTAACGGAGCTACTGCAACTTTTGGAATTCCATTCCGACCCTCGGATCAAAATCTCATCTATCAACCGGAATTCGCCAAAATACTAACTTCGCCAATTCAAGCCTAATTCTACACCGGACCTCCAAAATCACTTTCGATCACACTCCTAAGTTACAAATCATCCCCCCAAGCTAACAAAATCATCGGAATCCATATTTGAGCCTCCTAACATATAAGTTAATGTCCGATTGACTTTTCCAAAACAAGCCTTCCTTAAAGAGACTAAGTGTCTCATTTCCTTCTAAAATCACTCCAAATTAACTCGTTCACACAAGACACTTATAATGAAGCATAAAGAAGTAGAAAATGGGGGAAACAGGGCGTTAACTCATGTTACAACAGGTCGGGTCGTCCCAATTTGTTTTACTTGTGGCGACACAGGGCATATTGCTAGGTATTGCCCTCGAGCTTCGAGCAGTTCTCAGCAACAGGGTCCTCGTCCTATGATTCCGGCACCAGATGTTCCACAAGCCGCCCAGCCAGCTAGAGGCGGGGGTGAAGGTACTAGAGGTGGAGGTAGAGGTCATAGAGGTGGAGGCCAACCAGCAGCAGGCCGTCCCAGAGAGGTAGACCAGAGTGGTGGGGCCCAGCCCCAATTTTATGCTCTTCAGGCTAGGCCCGAGGCAGAGGCTTCAGTTGCGGTTATTACAGGTACGGTTCTGGTTTTGATAGAGATGCTTCAGTGTTGTTTGATCCGGGGTCTACGTATTCGTATGTGTCATCCTATTTTACCCCGTATTTGATCATGCCTAGTGATGCATTGGGTATTCCTGTTTATGTGTCTATACCGGTGGGTGATTCCATCATGGCCGATCGAGTCCATTGCTCTTGTGTTGTGGTGATTGGGGGTCTTGAGAGTCGTGTAGATCTGTTGCTTTTAGATATGGTCGACTTTGATATTATATTGGGGATGGACTGGTTATCACCCTATCACACTATCTTGGACTGCCATGCCAAGATTATGACCTTAGCTTTACCGGTTATTCCTCGTTTAGAGTGGAGGGGGACTCCTAGTCATTCTACTCGCAATGTTATATCGTATGTGAAGGCTTGGTATATGGTCAAAAAGGGGTGTTTGGCTTATTTAGCTTATGTTCGGGATTTTAGTACTGAGGTTCCATCTAGTAATTCTATGCCCGTTGTTTGTGAGTTCCCTGATGTGTTTCTTTCAGACCTGCCGAGTATGCCACCCGATAAGGATATTGATTTCTGCATTGATCTGGTTCCAAGCATGCAGCCCATTTCTATTCCACCATATCACATGGCCCCGCCAGAGTTAATAGAATTAAAGGAACAATTACAGGATTTGCTTGAGAAGGTTTTCATTAGACCCAGTGTCTCAGCTTGGGGTTCACCGGTATTATTTGTCAAGAAGAAGGATAGGTCAATGAGAATGTGTATTGATTACTGGCAATTGAACAAGGTAATGACCAATAATAAGTATCCACTGTCGAGGATTGATGATTTGTTCGACCAGCTTTAGGGAGCCAGGGTATTTTCCAATATTGACTTGCGATCTGGCTACCATCAGTTAAGGATTAGGGCATCACATGTCCCTAAGACTCCTTTTCGCACTCGGTACGAGCATTATGAGTTCTTGGTCATGTCATTTGGGTTGACCAATGCCCTATCAACGTTTATGGAGTTGATGAACCGAGTGTTTAGGCCTTATTTGGACTTGTTTGTGATCGTCTTTATTGATGATATTTTGATATACTCCTGCAGCCAGGAGGAGCACGAGTAGCACCTTAGAGTGGTTCTTCGGACTCTGAGGGATAGTCAGTTATATGCCAAGTTCTCCAAGTGTGCATTCTGGATGAGTTCAGTTGCATTTCTGGGTCATATTGTATCAGCAGAGGGTATTCAGGTGGACCCAAAGAAGATTGAGGCAGTCAAAGGCTGGCCTAGACCAGCATCAGCTACAGAAATTTGGAGTTTCTTGGGCCCAGCAGGTTACTATCATCAGTTTGTTGAGGGGTTTTCATCTATTGCAGCCCCGATGACCAGATTGACCTAGAAGGGTGCCCAGTTCAGATGGTCAGACGAGTGTGAGGCGAGCTTTTAGAAACTCAAGACAGCTCTGACCACGGCACCAGTATTTGTTTTGCCCACAGGATCACGGCCTTATACAGTCTATTGTGATGCTTCCCGCATTGGGCTTGGTGCAGTATTGATGCAGGATGGCAAGGTCATTGCCTATGCTTCGAGGCAGTTGAAGATTCATGAGAAGAACTATCCAGTGCATGATTTAGAGTTGGTAGCCATAGTTCACGCATTGAAGATTTGGAGGCATTATCTGTATGGCATGGCGTGTGAGGTGTTCACTGATCATAAGAGTCTTCAGTACTTGTTCAAGCAAAAGGAGTTGAATTTGAGGCAAAGGAGGTGGTTGGAGTTGTTAAAGGATTATGATGTCACCATTTTATATCATCTGGGGAAGGCCAATGTAGTGCCCGATACCTTGAGTAGGAAGTCAGCCAGTATGGGTAGTCTTGCTTATATTCCGGTCTGTTAGAGACCACTTGCTTTGGATGTTTAGGCTTTGGCCAATCAGTTTGTGAGACTAGATATTTCTGAGCCCAGGCGTAGGTTAGCTTGCACGGTTGCTCTTTCTTCATTATTGGAGCGTATCCGTGACCGGCAGTTTGATGATCCTCATTTGTGTGTCCTTAAAGACACGGTGCAGCATGGAGGTGCCCAGCAGGTTACCTTAGATGCGGATGGAGTTTTGAGATTGCAAGGGTGAGTTTGTGTGCCCAATGTGGATGGGCTTCGAGAGTTGATTTTAGAGGAGGCCCATAGTTCCCGTTACTCTACTCATCCAGGCATCGCGAAGATGTGTCACGATTTGCGGCAGCATTACTGGAGGCATAAAATGAAGAAGGATATCGTAGCATATATGGCTCGTTGTTTGAATTGTCAGCAGGTTAAGTATGAGCATAAGAGGCCTGGTAGTTTATTTCAGAGGATTGAGCTTCCCGAGTGGAAGTAGGAGCGGATTACTATGGATTTTGTTACTGGACTTTTGCCGACTCGGAAGAAGTTCGATGCGATATGGGTTACTGTTGATAGGCTGACTAAGTCAGCGCATTTCAATCCTGTGGCACTCTCCTATTCTTCTTAGAGGTTCGCTGAGATCTATATTCGGGAGAATGTTCACCTTCATGGTGTACCCGTGTCCATCATTTTGGATCGGGGTACGTAGTTTACCTCACACTTTTGGAGAGCGGTGCAGCGAGAGTTGGGCACGCTGGTTGATTTGAGCATAATATTTCATCCCCAGACGGACGGTCAGTCTGAGCGGACTATTCAAATTTTAGAGGATATGTTTCGAGCTTGTGTTATTAATTTTGGAGGTTCGTGGGATCAGTTCTTGCCTTTAGCGGAGTTTTCCTACAACAACAGCTACCAGTCGAGCATCCAGATGGCTCCTTATGAAGCTTTATATGGTAGGCGGTGTCGATCTATGGTTGGATGGTTTGAGCCGGGGGAGGCTCAGTTGTTGGGTACAGATTTTGTTTAGAAGGCCTTGGACAAGGTCAAGATCATTCGGGATAGGCTTCGTTCAGCTTAGTCCAGGCAAAAGAGCTATGCAGATCGTAAGGTTCAAGATGTAGCTTTCATGGTTGGTGAGCGGGTATTGCTCCGAGTGTCGCCTATGAAGGGCGTGATGAGATTTGGGAATAAGGGCAAGCTTAGCCCTAGATTCATTGGTCCGTTTGAGATTCTTGATCGAGTGGGATAGGTGGCTTATAGACTTGCATTGTTGCCCAGCTTATCAGCCGTGCATCCAGTTTTTCATGTATCCATGCTTTGGAGGTATCATGGCGATCCAGCCCACGTGTTAGATTTCAGCACTGTCCAGTTGGACAAGGACTTGTCTTACGAGGAGGAGCCGGTAGCTATTTTGGACCGGCAGGTTCGTCAACTGAGATCCAAGAGCTTTCCTTCTGTTTGTGTTCAGTGGAGAGGTCAGCCTCCTGAGGCATCAACCTGGGAGTTCGAGTCTGATATGCAGAGTCGTTATCCTCATCTTTTTCCTGACTCAGGTACTTCTTTCTTCTGTCCGTTCGAGGATGAACGGCTGTTTCAGAGGAGGAGAATGTGACGACCTAAAGGGTCATCACTTGTTTTCTTATTTATTCTGTGCTTCCGAGGCCTTGAAAAACCTCAATTAAGGTTGCCTTGATTTGCGTGCGCAGTCCGGGCGCGTAGCCAGAAAGCTTAAATATGAATTCTGTGAGAAAAATGTTAAATTTTGATATTAAAATGAATAAATTTGACTTCAGTAAACATTTTGGATAAAAGGACTCGCACCCGTGATTTGACGGTCCCAGAGGGTCCGTGGGAAAATATGGGACTTGGGCGTATGCCCTAAATCGAATTTCGAGATCCTAAGCCCGAGAAATGAATTTTTGTGTGAAATTATTTTCTGGGAATAATTAAGGAAATTGGAAATAAAATTTGATTAGAATACTATAGTATCAGGCCCGTATTTTAGTTCCGGCACCCGGTACAAGTCTTATATTTGATTTAAGCACTTTTTGTAAAGTTTGGTTGAAAACGAACGTCGTTTGACGTGTTTCAGACTTAAAATGGAAATTTGATGTTTTATGAAAATTTGGAAGGAATCATGGATTTTGAGGCTTAATTCGATGTATGTGATGTTATTTTGGTGATTTGATCGCGCGGACAAATCCGTAGGATGTTTTTGAGGTTGTGTGCATATTTGGTTTGGACCCCGAGGGATTAGGTGAGTTTTGGATAGGCAACGGGTGCATTTTGAACTTTGAAAGTTAGCTGTTGCATTTCTGACCTGCAGGCTTCGCAAATGCGATATTGCAAATGTGAATGGCCCTTCGCAATTGCGAAGTTAGCCCAGGTCTGCTCTCTCTCTCGCAAATGCGAGACAATTCATCGCAAATGCGAACACCCTCCTATTGGCCAGACCTCATAAATGCGATCAATAGATCGCAAATGCGACTCTCGCAAATGCGAGACTGATGTCGCAAATGCGAAGGCTAGTAATTTTCGAAGGGTTTGCCATTGCGATAGTTCACAAATCCCATATCTGAGACCTGCATATTTTTATACTTAGTCAAATTTTGAACCATATTTCACCCTATTTTCAAAACACAACTCCTTAGGCGATTTTCCAAGAACAAGACTTCTTCCAAATCATTTGTAAGTTTATTTTTACTCATTTCTTTCAATAATTAACATCATTTAACATGTTTTCAACTTAAAATCAAGGATTTTCATGTGTGAAATTGGGGGTTTTGGGTAGAACCTAGGTTTTTCTAAAATTAGGAATTTGGACCTCAATTTGAGGTCCAATTTCAAAACAAATCATATATTTGGGTTCGTGGGGGAATGGCTAACCGGGTTTTGGTTCGAACCTCGGGTTTTGACCATGTGGGCCCGGAGGCGATTTTGGAATTTTTGGAAAAAACTTTGGGAAATTCATTTTTATGCATTCAAATTGATTCATTTAGAGTTTATTAAAGTAACTAAGTGACGTATGACTAGATTCGAGCAGATTGGAGGTGGAATCACGAGGTAAATCTATAGTTGAGGCTTGAGTTGAGTTCAAAACATCGAGGTAAGTGTTTAGTCTAACACTAGCTTGAGGGATTAGGAGTTGAGTCATAATTGCTACTTGTTTTGTGTTGAGTACGATGTATGGGCATGGTGACAAGTATCCATGCGTTGGTGTCGAGCATGACCGTGAGTCTTAATTTGATAATTGTGTATCCTTGATTGATCCTATGAAAGATGTGACCGAACATTGGTATTAGTTGTGTCAATTAGAAGTTGAATAGGACTGGTTATAGCTAACTCTCCCTTGCCGGGATGTTTGACTTGTTGTTATTGTTTCCCTTGCCGGGAAGATTACTAATTTGATTGTTCCCTTGCCGAGAAGTTATTAAATTGATTGTTCCCTTGTCGGAATTGTATTGTGTATGGTGTTGGATGTAAAGGGAGCAGGTGGTACACCTACCGCAAACGATATTGAAATGGGAGTGGGTGCTACGCCTACCACAGATGATATTGAAATGGGAGCGGGTGGTACGCCTACCACAAGTGATATTGAAAAAGGAGCGGGTGGTACGCCTACCACAAGTGATATTGAAAAGGGAGCGGGTGGTACGCCTACCACAAGTGATATTGAAAAGGGAGCGGGTGGTACGCCTACCACAAGTGATATTGAAATGGGAGTGGGTGGTATGCCTATCACGAGATATTAAGAAGTGGGATCGTATTGCACGCTTGCAACAAGATGAGTTGAATATGAAAGTTATCTTATTTCTTTATTTTGTGTTAGAAGCTACACTATAGATGTACGCTCTATTATTCCTGATACTTTATTTCTATCTGTTGCCCCTGAAGCATGTTCCCTTCCCCCGCTTAAATTATTTATTCTTGTTGTTTCTCCGTTGTACTTGTATATATAACTGCACAGGTTTATCTGGAGTCTGGTCCTAGCCTCGTTACTACCTCACCGGGATTAGGCCAGACACTTACCAGCACATGGGGTCGGTTGTGCTGATACTACACTCTGTGCTCTTTTGCACAGATCCATGTTCTGGACAGCAGCAGTAGTAGCACGGGAGCTAGCCTTCAGTCCAGCGAGACACCGAGGCAGCCTTGCAGGTGTCCGCAGGCCGGGCGTCTCCTCTATCCTTTATTTTAGTCTGTTATCTCCTTGTACTCGAGACAAACAGTTATATTTCTTTCAGACATTGTATTTAGTACTCTTAGTGGTTCATGAGTGTTGTGACACCAGTCTTGGGTAGAGGCTTATATTGAATTTTCCGCATTTCTAATCAGATTTCTTTAATTTAAGACTTTCGCTTACTTAATTAATTCCGTTGCTTTTATATTATTATCGATTATGTTAAAGAGGATCTTGTTGTTAATGAAAAAGTAATTAAACTTGGCTTGCCTAGCTCCCATTAGTAGGCGCCATCACGACTCCCGAAGGTGGGAAATCTGGGTCGTGACAACAAGTTCTCTCTCTCTCTCTCTCTCTCTCTCCCTCTCTCTCTAAATTGATAAAATCTATTTTTCATTCCAAATCCCTTGTAATCGCGCTAAAAATTAGAATCATCTCATCCACAACACAGCTTCCTCCTTCCCCAATCTCGGGTAAACCCTAATGCTTCATCTACATTGTACTGACTTGCTTCTATAAGTAGTGTGGTAAGCTTCTTCTTTTTTTTTGATTTTTGCCATTTTTGCTTATTCTCAACCTCTTTACTAACCAAATTGTATCTAATAAACAGTACCCAAATCTCAAAGAAACCCAAGTCGAGAAATCAATGAAGGATACAAGACTTCCCATTCCAGAAAAGAGAAAAAATCCATATCTCTGAAGCTTCATCTGTTAAGGGGAAGGAGGTTGAAGCAAGTAAAAGCTCAGTTAAAGTCGAAGAAAAGGTAATTTTTTATGAAATTCATCTATATTATTCATGTATTCAGTTGTATTTATATATGTATATGTATTCTGATGTATTTTTGTAGTTGTATTTTTAAGGATTTTTCAATGTTCCCATCACTGTTTTTCCTTCTAATTTCAATGTATTTATTTGTTGTTTTCGAATGTTTAAATTTCCAGTCTGTATTTAGTTGTATTCATGTATGATATATTTATGTCATGTGTGTTGTATGCAGTTGTTTTTATATGTATTTAGCCTTGTCAGTGTATTTAGTTGTATTCAGCTCTATTCAGCAGCATTCATTTTTATGTATCTTTCAAGTTCAGTTAATACATATTAAAGAATACAAATTCAAATGTATTAAACAGGTCATACATATTCAGCTGTAGTCAGTTGTATTCAACTGTTTTATTTCAGTTGTAGTTAGTTGTATTCAACTGTATTATTTAGCTATATTCAGTTATTTTTTTGTATTCAGCTATATTCGATTGTACTCAACTGTATTATTCATATGTATTTCTCTGTATTCAGCTATATTCTTTAATAGTTTGATTAACTGGACTCACACCATGTAATTAAATTTGTGTATAGCATATTCTACTATCTGAGAAAGAAGGGAAAGTACAATCAAACAAACAACTTCAAGTATACAACAGTTGATTGTATATTCAAGACAAGAATCATTGAAATCTTCGACAGGTATGCTGATACAGATAGTAATGCTAATGTAGCCAAAGAAGAGGATGTGGTATGTGAGTACATAAGGGGCTATAGATTGATAGCTAATGTACCTTGGCATACTGTGGATATTGTCTTAATACCAGTCAACTTGAAGGACAAACTACACTGGGTATTGTTTGTTGTCTCATTCAAGGAGATATTTATCAAAGTGTATGACTCGTACAGATCTGCAGGTCATGATGCCTATGTAGCTTCTGGGATTGATAAGCTAGCTAAGCTTGTACCTCTGTATCTATCAATCAGTGGCTTTTACAGATATAGTCAAGGCATAGATTGGTCTACTTATTCAGCATACACTGACAAGTCACATAATGACCCCTTTGAAATTTTTTTCATATCAGATCCGCCTCAACAGAAAGCTGGGAGCATGTAAGTATTCAATCATCATTCTTGTATGTTATATACAAATCTAATTGTATGAATTATTTTTAATTGTTTCAATCAATTATATTTTAGGGATTGTGGGGTGCATGTTGCGGCATACACTGAGTTTCTGAGCACTCTTGGTGAGATTCCACAAACAACATTTGATTCCAATCTACTCCGTCAAAGATATGGTGCTCTCCTTTGGGACTATGCTATGCGGAAGATAGACGCTGATGCCATAAGTGAGAATGAAGCGCCTACAAAGATTGCTAGGCAAATCACGGAGTCAGATTCAAAGATGCAGATAGTGTTAGAGTAGCTTTAGGTTAATGTAGTTTTGGAATGTAGTTTGAAGAAGAATACTGTTTTGAGTAGTTTTTTTTGGTGAAGATGGTATTTAGTTAGAAAAACTTATTACTTTATCAACAGTGTTCGTGTATGACAATTACAACTTTTCAATCGATGTTTCACCGGTTTGTTCATAAGTATTCATGCTTATTCTTCAGTTTGTATTCATATGTATCTTACAGGATTCAAGTATGTACTAATATTCAGTAACTTTGCTTGAACAGGTTTTATGTATTGAACATGTTAATATCCAAGTCAGAAACTTTATGTGTTCTGATGGTAGGTTATATTAAAGAATTCATATGTATTTTTCTGGATTCAGGTGTATTTAGTTGTATTCAACTGTATTATTAAGTTGTATTCAGTTGTATTCAGCAACATTTATTTATATGTATCTTTCAAATTCAGTTAATACATATTAAAGAATACAAATTCAGATGGATTAAACAGGTCATACATATTCAGCTATAGTCAACTGTATTCAACTGTTTTATTTCGGTTGTAGTTAGTTGTATTCAACTGTATTATTCAGCTGTATTTAGTTGTATTTTTTTGTATTCAGCTATATTAAGTTGTACTCAACTGTATTATTCATATGTATTTCTCTGTATTCAGCTATATTCTTTAATATGTATCTTTCAAATTCAGTTAATATTTGTTAAAGAATATAAATTCAGATGTATTAAATAGGTTATTGTCTAGTTAGGGAATATAAATTCAGACTTATTGAACTTGTCATATTACAACTGAGTATATAGATGTATTCCGATGAATTCTGACTAGTTATGTATATAACTCAGGCACTGTCTATAATAAACTGTCAAAGTATATGTGGACAAGGTTATATTAGATTGTATCCACCACATTAAGGAAACTATATGTATTCAGAATCTATTCACGAAAGTCATTTCAGAAATTATTACTTGACAATGTCATCATAAGTATTGATAAATCGTTGAAGCACCAATACATGTCAGAGTATTAACTATTTATTACGTGGAGTATTTCTACACGTTCGCTTGTTATGTCCTCCCTGCCCACATATACTGCATGAATGTTACTTTTTCGGCTACAACAATTCACATAAAGGTTTTTCGCGCTTCTTCTTTGGCCTTCCAGGAGGTCTTTTCCATTTGGGTGGTAGTACAACCTCCTCTGCAACATGTGTTGATATATTCTAGTCATTTCTGTCCGATAGCGGGTACACAGGCATATCGTATGTCATTACACCAGTATTTGTTTTGTAATAGTTAGAGAAATATTCTTATGGCATTAGAAACTTGCTCTTCAATACAGCCCAAGCATGTGGGCATGGCAATTCATCAACTTGGAACCTCCCACAAATACATTTTCTCTCTAACAGGTAGACTGTGTAATTCTTCCCTCTATCGTTAACCGTATGTAAGTATTCAGTTGATGGTACCACCTACATTTAAAAATAGAAATATAAGTTTCGAGCACGTATAACTGAATTACCATATGTATAATACCGAATTACTCAGTTGTATACAACTGAAATATTTGCATATAGATGAATACATCATATATTTAGACCAACAGACTATCAACTGTAATTAGTGCAGAACTTATCAAAAGTCTTCTGTACTTTAGGCAACAAGATGCTAACAAAAATATTAGAAGGATACGTCATGACAATACATATTAAAATTATATATAATACAGATTTGTTAGTTGTATTCTGATGTATTCGAATAGTTTTTGCAGCATGTTTTTAGTTATATTCAGTTGTATTCATATCAGATCTTCGAAAAAACATGTCTTGTATGTGTTTGAATTTTAGTTGTATTCATCTATATACACTCGAATACAATCTGATTATTTTACATACTGATATCTATAAATATAAATTTTTATACTACTGAATTCAATTATAGTTATATACATTTAAATACAATGAATACAACTGAATACAATTGTGAGTATATGCATACACTTAAAATCACAGTAGACAAAATAAGAAAATAATTAGAGCCACTGTAATGTAATTATACCAGTAAAATATATATGAATACATGTATTTAAGGACCATAAACAAACATATGTTAACTACATCTGTGATAATCAAGAGGAAATCCATAAATACGCATAAATACAACAACGTTAAACTTACAGCTTGAACCAATAATAGAAAATACAAAAAAAAAAAATTAAATATATGCAAATCTGACAACATTAGACCTATCAACCCGGAATTGAAACATTTGAGCTATAGCATAATTCTCCATCACCTCTTTCAATGTAGCCTTATCCTTATACACTTGTCCACTCATAACCTCCCTTTGATTAGTTTTTGAAATTATCAAATCCTTGTGGAGTTCGAACATTCCAATCGCTTGTTAAACTAGGCATATGTATAAAGGAACTATACCATATTTTGTATATAATTTGTATCAATCTAATTTTTCGTGATTGAATTGATATCTGCGAGCAGAGAAAAAGGAGAAGTGAATGGAAGAACTTCGAACAGATGTTGCTCTGATTTTCGTTACTTTTTTTTATTGAATCGTGTATGGCAGAATATAGATTAATGGGTACTAGTTTTTGTTCATTGAGTTAAATTAGGAGAATATCATGTGATTTGATTTCCTTTCATTTTTAACTAGTTTAACCTTCCAGATTTTGCGCAGATATGTTACTGTATTCACGTTAATGCCGCGTGAATGCAGTTAAATACATATCAACCTTAGCTGGAATTCCCTTTTTAACGCCTATTTTTTCTATTGTATAAATGAATACAATAACTTAAATACATAAAATAAACTGTATAAAAACATAAAAGGTATCTATAACATGTAATATAGTAAAAGATATTTATAAATGGCTAATTAGACCTAAAAGATGATCCTGGATGGAAAATTCTCCTATATAAATTGGAACATAGGTGCTCCTACTCCAGCCCAACTCCACATTAAGATAAAAAAAAAACGAAAACAGTGTGAAGAAAAAGGCTCTCCTCCTTGCATTTGTGACTTGTCACAGTGGCGGAGGCGGTTCAGTAGAAACCCGTTGAGAAACACTCCATTAATGGATGCTCGTCAGCTGCTCAACACACACGTCAAGCTCTTGGCCTACGACTTCCTCACTCTAAAACCAATCCCCCACGACTCCACCTCCTTTTCGCGCAATGGGACGCGGCTTTCGCGGGCAGAGACAGTGGGTATCGTCGTAAGCAGAGACTTGAAGCCCAATAGATTTCTCAAATTCGACATTGACGATGGCACAGGTTGCATATCATGTGTGCTATGGCTCAACCAGGAAAGCTCGCGTCACTTCTCCCGTCGTAGCCCATCACATGTTCGACTAATTTCCCAAATGGCTGCTGATTTTGCTTCCCAAGTCCAGATTGGGGTTCTTGCTAGAGTTCGCGGGAAGATCACTAGCTTTAGAGGTAACCTTCAGATTACTGTTTCTGATGTTGTTATTGAGAGAGACCCCAACACCCAGATTCTGCATTGGCTACATTGTTTAAGGTTGGCTAGGAATTGTTATGACAAAGTTGCGGTTCCTCCTAAAGCCTGAATGATCATTCTACATCCTTGAACAGAAAATGTTAATGTAAAGTGTGTGAATATTCAAAATGTTGAAGCATATTAGTATCTTTTATGAATATTATTATATTCTTCTAAAAAATTATTGGAGGAGAGTGATAAAATGCTCTAGCCAAAGGCAATTTGGGGGTTGTCTCCTAATATTATTACTCTGGCCATTCATAGAATTACTATACTTTCCAATGAGTCCATGATGGTGAAACATTGTCCTGCTATTGTATAAAGGGAAGAAACATCTTGGCCAAATACATCAACGCTCCCTAAATTTGGCACTACTTTTTTCCTTATTATACACTTTTGTCTTAGGTTCGACTTATTAAATACCTTACCTTATAAAAAATGTGCCTATTAAACTTGTATTTCTCACCCAAAGCATCGCATTTTCCTCCCAATATTGAGCTCGTATGGTCGAAAAATATGAAATTTCGCAGGATAAAAATTAGAAGTTATGTTTAGATGGAAAAACAATAAGGATTATGGGTGTGCTTGGTATAACGAAAAATGTTTTCCAAGAAAATGTTTTCTTGGAAAACAAGTAGTAATCTTATTCATTTTTCGGTGTTTGGTACGCAAATTAAGGAAAATGATTTCTCAAGAGTATTTATAAATAATTTAGATATAATAAACATGGAGCCATAAACTTTCAAACCAACAACCTTCCGGACCTACAAATTTCATAAACTTTCGGACCGCTAAACTTTCAAAACTGCGAAATTTCGAACTCGTAAACTTTATAATTTCTAAACCCGTAACCTTCCAAACACATAAACCTCCAAACTCATAATTTTGGAA
>MU769491.1:77296-89304 GCA_026770625.1 Nicotiana glauca
GGTAACGGACAAACTGAAATTTGAAAAAAAAAACAAAAATTTTTTTTGAGAGGGGATGGGGTGGGTTGGTGATGATGGGGAAGGTTGAAAATGAGCGTTGGAAAATGTTTTCCTTTCTTTTGATAAGAAAAACAAGGAATATGATTTGATAACGAAAATATTTTTCAAAACATTTAAGCCAACGAAGAAAATTGAAAAACATTATGTTTCCTTTGTACCAAACACACCCTATATATAATAGTTCTCTTTTTCAATCTCTACTCTAGAACCCACAATGTATAATAATCATAGGAAGTTATATAATGATACGGTATCATCTTTTGCATCTTGTAGGATTTAGTTGTCACAACTTCTAGTTTTTACACAGGAACAGTTGAAAGAAGGTTAAAACAAGTATACTTTATGGTCTGACCTTATTATTTTACCATACTTTACTAGGTATTAATTAATAGACCATTAAAATTTAAATTTCAAAAGATAGAATTTTAAACTTTTATCATATGTAACGCACATGACATTCGTGAAATCTAATTCCAAATAAAACGACGTGATTAAGATTGTATCAATATTCAAAGGTTTGATTATGCTATTACCTGAAATATTTCTCACAAGATCAAAAATTTAGTTTGACTTGGATCACACTGCTATTGAAAGAAATAGTCCAAATTGATTCTTTTCACAGAATAGGAATCTATATCATCTAGAGCAGTAGGAAGGTTAGACAAGATCATCTTACATTCACGACTCGCAAAATGTTAGTTTGGTTAACTAATGAAACAGTCCAAAACCTAACTATAACAAAGGACAGCATAATTTTTTTTTAAAAAATAGAGAAGAAAAAGGAGGAGTTAATTTCACGAACTTTAATTATCTACTAAAACAGTAAAATAACTTAACTATTTTTTGGTACGACTTTACTGTTAGGAAAAGGTCAATGACCATATGTGAAATTAACTGGAAAAGCAAAAAGGTGACAAGGCTTTTAATCTCCACCACAACCGCCACAACCACCACCATCACCACCGCAACCTCCACCACCGCAGCAACAACCTTGTGTAGCCATAACAGTTGCCTCAGCAGCAGCTCCTAAATCAATTGTAACTTCAGCACGCTTACGCTCATGATCAGTACTATCGTTCGCTGAAACGGCTGCTGCACCAGCAACTACAGCACCAGCTCCTGCTAAAACAACCATGTTTCCATCTCTTGTAGTTCTGTTTCGAGATTGATCATTTCTTTGCTGTAAGTTCCTTCTATGGTATGGGCACAGTATACCCGGTATACAACCAAGAAAAATAAGACAAGCACATACTATGATAATAACAATGGCTGTATCCATCGTCTTAAATGCAAACCTGAAATCGACTGAATAATTTATCAGCGTCCTTTTAAAGGATCGGATCAAGTATTACATTTTCCACTTATATAATACGTAGAAGAAGTAAACTTTTCAGACTTAATTTTCCTATGAGCTTTCGAAGAATTTGATGTCTTAGGTTGTTGGTTTGTTATTTCATGTTTGACTTCTACTGACCTATTCCTTTCTCAGCTTTTCTTCTTTGCCTTTTAAATAGTTTATCCAAGAAGGACGGCAAGAGGAAGCTTCTATGCTGTGGGGATATTCTAGTAAGTAGTGAAGCCAGAAAAGGTGTTGTTTTTAAACAATAGTCATAAGTAATATTTTACCTTTAGTATAATTTTTCGGCGAAAGGTGGTCAGTTGCACCCTTCAACCAAAATAACTTCGCACCCGGATGTTGTGTATTTGGGTTCACCCAAATCTAGTACTTTTGACACGGGAGATAGAGATATATATTATAATTAAACTTTGAATCCATAATTTAAAGCACTTAACACTAAAATTCTTAAGATTGAACCTATCAAGATTAAATTTTGAATGCGTCTATGCTTCTACGTGATGCATGGCGATCAGCAAGCACCCTACGGTATCTAAATATTTGATCCTTTCCTAGTTAAACATTCTTTAATTTCTTATTGAAGACCATCAAGCACCCGTAAATCGATTGCTTTTTTATAGGAAGTCGGGGAAGGAACTTCTCAAATTGGTTACTCCATGTGCTTTTTGGTAGCTTTTTGTAACTTCTTTTTCCCTAAATCAGTTATTCCATATGTACTTGCTATAGCTTATTACTTTTGCCTATCTGCCATAGTATTTAGCAAGTTTGTAAAGGTTCGTGGAACAGAGGCGCGGACTCAGGATTTGAATGCGGTGGGGCACCACTTTCGAATAAAAATTTGAGCAAATGCTAAAGTAGGAGCCGAGCCCAAACATAGCATTAAAAGTTAAGTTGTCCCTCAAATATACACCTATTATTTAAGATATATATGTTGGAATTATTATTCATAATGCAAAATCAAAAATTTCTTTTTTGAAATTCTATTTACAACCAATAGCCATGAGTTTTTTATTTTTCAAATGTCCTATCTATTTCCAAATGGCCTCTTGCATGAAACCTTAAAGCCAAGTGTTGAATGACTTTGACAAATGGCTATGCAAATCTACCAAATGTCTTCGTGCATGGAATATAAGATACACTTGTCAATATTTGAGACAAATATCTTCATGCATGGAAGTCAAGATACACTTGTCAATATTGGAGCCAAGTGGACTAACATAATGAGACAAGTGTCAAAAGTCTCTCGACACTTGTCATACATGCAACCTCTTTAATTTCCTATAAATAGGTTATGAATTAGCCATCATAATCACTTAATTCTTAACCAAGAATTTATCTAGCTAATCACACTACAAGAAAACAGTGAAATAATGGCGATTATTTTTATGTTATGCGGCGGTTTTGAACCGCCATAATACGCATCAACGGCGGTTTTGTAAAACGCCATAATCTCGTCCGCCGAAAGCATAATATTTCATTTGCATAATACGGCGGATTAAAACTGCCGCAATTGTAAATCGTGTGCCAAAATATGCTATATATAATGGCAGCTAAGAACCGCCAGTATTATAGGTTGTTACTGCAATACTTTTATATTTATATATTTATTTTAGTAATTTCTTCTTTCTACATTTACAACATATCTACTGTACCCCGTGCTTATAATCTTGTATAATACTTTATAAAGCAATAAATTTAACAGAGATATAGAGGATTAAACATAAAATATAATCTTTGCATAAAATATACAAGTACTCCACAATTACATCATCAAATATACTAAAGTTTTAGAGTTAATCATTCAACAAAAGACCTAAAAATAAAATCATATTTGATCCAAAGAAAGATTAATAATTGGCACTATGTAAGATGGTCTTTTCTGCTCAATCGATGGAGTGTCACTTCCTAAATATGGTGCCTACAAGAAAGACAATAATAAACAAGTAATCTTTGTTAGGAAAGTGATATACTATCCAGAAAGTCAAAGAAGAGCAAATTTAAACATATCACGGGTGTAGTTTCTAATATGTAGTTCAGATATCATGAATCATTTAGCTCACAACTCATGTTTGGTCATGCTTTTTGTTTTGTCCAAAATAATACGATGTTTTTTTGATAAAGAACTAGAAAGTTAAAACTTGCCCTATGTATGACCTTCTCCAATATATGTTACAAGGCATTTGAAACACATGACTATATACACTATCAACAGATAGAGTTACCAGGAACTTGAAATACATGATTATAGACACTATCAATCTTTAAAGAAAGTCAACCAACTTCAATTAGATTTATGCAACTGATCTAAACAAAGATTAGAATATAGAAACAAGAAGTAATGTGCTCATCTTGAGAAGACATTGATAATAAGAACATTTGTGGCAAATAATCCTAAGTCAAACTCTAATAAACGTTGGAAATTATCACCAAACAGACTATGCAAAGAAGTTGACCAACGTAAACACAAAAGAAATATGATGTTCCACATATATTTTACAGGCCTAAAAATTATGCCCTTAAAAAGGGCAGGTCCGAGGAATCTCTCACAATTGCCTATTGAGTGTTGTTACATATTGTTGAAGAAATCATAATGCATTACATCACTTCAGACACACGTCTTTATAGACCTCCCATTATTTTAATGTATGTACTTGTCCTTTACCTTTGTGTAAGTAGAAACAAGAATTCAAAAAGCTCTTACAATGACATTAATTAACTGTTCAATTAACTTACAGCAAAAAGGCGCATTGCGTAACAATTTAACTTGACCTAATCAGGATCCATCAGTTTGCTCATCAATGCCCTGATAATTCTCTGTATTAGCAGTGGCAATACCACTACTTTCTGTAAAGAAGAAAAGAAGAGAAGACATAAAATCAGAAATTTGAAGAATCATTTGATTCTAAAGTTTTAAACTCAAAATCAAGGGCTCAAAATAGAAGCAGTATAATACATAGAAAAAAAATCCAACTCCACCGAACTTACTCTTTTACATTATGCATGTTCCTTATGCTTCTCTTTATTTTTCATAAGAACACTAGTGATGGAGAACTTTTAATATGCCAAGATGGTAGAATATTAATTTAGTTCCAAGATCTAGAAATATTGCTCAGGAAATTCGAACATTACTTCAGTCAACAAACAATTTATCAATATAAAACTTAATCTGAATATAGTTGAGCTGCTCAGGCCAAGGAAGGGTTTGTGACAAGCTTTCATCTGGAAAATCTTGATCATTTGGTGCACACAAGATGGAATTCAACATCAATTATGTTCCCTTATATCCGTTTAGCTTGCTTGAAGTATTCTTCAAGGATTAGTTACCATGCACCAATGGGGGGCAACAGTTCAGGCTTTGTTAAAATATAGTCATGATATGATTCAATTACACTTATAATACTAAGACCATGATATAATTCAATTACACTTATAATACTAAGACCTCCTACGCAAACAACTCTAATTTACATATAGTGCAAACCTGGGACTAAAATGAACATAACACAACAGAGTAGAGTCAACAAGAAATAGTAAACTGCTCAAAAAACAGTTTACTAACGTGTAAATTCTAAATACCAGAACCACGAGACAAGCACAAGATAATGTGAGTGGACTTCAAGTTTTCACAAACTTCTTTAGAATTTTTTAAACAAATACCTTTTAATTTGCAGATGCGGAGGAAATAGGTAGAAGCAGCAACATATTCACATATCTTTGCCTGCAAAATTGCATTCCCATATCACCTTGGGAGAAAAGGTGAATAATATCGCTCCATATCAAAAAGAATCCATCTAAAAAAAGAGAAAAAGAAAATAATATCACTCCAATAGATATCACAGTCAATTTCATAAGAACAATCCAAACCTTCAACCAATATAACTTCACATATCCATCAGAGATATAGCCTTAAATGACCAAAAAAATCTCTGCTCCATACACAGCTTTTATTTGTCAACCAAATTTCAACAAAAATTGAATAATTTCTTAGAGCAGCCGATACATACAACAAAAACCTACATCTACATCAGAGATATAGTCTTAAATGACTAAAAAAAACTCTTCTCCATACACAACTTTTACTCGTCAACCAAATTTCAACAAAAATTAAATAATTTCTTAGAGCAGTCGATACATACATCAAAACCCTAGATCTACTAACTACAGTGACAGAACAAAATTAAACTAACAATGAAACCCTAAATCCACGTGAATAAGTAATCAATAGATAGAGAAAATAGGAAAGACCTTGTTTAGAGATGGGATTTGACATCATTGGAGACCAGAAATTTCGCTGTTCCTTTTCAATCAATGCCACCATCTCACTGGTCAATCGAGGGCCTTCCCGAGAAGAGGGAGTCGACGACGATCTGTCGATACAAGGGCGATGAGAGATTGGTGGACGGGAAGACGTAGATTGCATAAAGTAGGGTTTATTCGGGAAGTGGAGCGTAACGAGGGATTTCTAATTTGTGGGGGGGGGGGGNATAACATAGTGGCGGTGTAGAAGCGCCATTTGGTGTACAGAACCGCCGTTTAATAATTGTTAAATATGGTAGTTCACGGATCGCCATAATTATTGCATATTTCGGCGGTTTTTGAAACCCGCCGTATTAAAACCGCCATAATAACATTTTATTTTTGTAGTACATTCCTTTCTTCCTAGTCTTCTTCGTGAATTATCCAACATATAAAATACCTTCATCTTCTCTTCTTCCTGGGCAACTATTTTGTGCAAATTCTAAACTTCCAGCCACGAGTGCACATGTTTGGAGGTGTTGTGGAACCTTGGGGAGCGACCGACCTTAACGATCTGTACCCAGTCAGGCCGAAATCGCTTTCAAGGAAGTGGCTTGCCACGACACAGTATTTTTGATAAGTTGTAGTCTTCTTTCCTTGTTGTTCTTAGTCAATATTATCTACTGATTTTCCTTACAATATACATACATTTTTCACAAAATTACTAGGGGCCGGTGACCCCCCACCCTAAGGGTAGGTCCGTCTCTGCCTGGAATCGTACTCATGTTGGATATAATACACAGCTTCAAGCGCAAATATCTCTGTATGTGTGCTTGTGGTTATTATGTATATTGATCTCGTAAACATACTAATAAATCTTTATCAGGGTACTAAAATGGAGAATTTGAAATATTATTTCTGGGGAGAGGAAGAGCAAATTGATCCAGAGCAGAAGAAAGGTATTAGTTCACCTTGCTTATACTCGCGACTAATAAAATATTTCGGTGACTAATGAAACAGTCCAAAAGTAAAACATAAAAGGAAGTACGTACTATAATTAGCATTAGAAAAAGAAAATAGAGAAGAAAACAAGGGTAGTGTTAGAAAAAGAAAATAGAGAAGAAAACAAGGGTAGTTTAAGGCATGGTCATGGAGTTATATGGCATACACATGCATGCCTTTTAATTTGTAAGTGATTTCAATATTTATAGAAGAGCGGAGAATAAAAATATTAATTATTATTGATTTTGTTGAATCTTAAGTTAGAAGAAACGATGAGTTCAATTCTACCTATCAACAATTTTTAACAATAGAGGCTCTATTAAATATTTGCCACAAAAAAAGAGATCTAGATGATGTTGGAACCTCTGACCTCTTAGAGCAAAAATAAGGAACTTAACCAACATTGTAACCAACAATATATGTGGTGTCATTTCATTTATGTTATTATTTCTCAACAGTATTACTCCATATATCTCAAAAAAAAAAAAATTTGATGATGCGGTATCGCGTGATACCGCATCGTTCCACGTGCATCCACCCCTCCACCATAACAAAAATAGTACTATTATTCGAACATTCAGTAAACAAATATTTTCCGATTTTAATCTTATAGTGGAAAATTATCTAAAATCAAACATAAAATTAACCTGAAAATAAAGGTGATAAGTCTTTTAATCTCCACAACAACTGCTAACGTTATCACTATCACTGTCACTACCGCCACAACAACAACCTTGTGTAGCGGCAGAATATTGAGATATTATTTTTAATTATCTTTGTAACCATAGTTAGGTGAGTTAGTTATTGTAACCATAGTTAGGTGAGTTAGTTGATTAGCTTAGTCAGATTAGCTAATCACTGTCTTCATCTCACCCCAATTTTCCAGATCCGACATTTTCTTCTCATTTCTTCACTTTTTGACAAGCTATGGAGATTTCTCATGGCGATCCTTGATCCAAAAAATGAAACTGAGGCCCAACCGGAGTCAATTTGAGTTGCCCTTTTTACATGCGTCCGTCAGATAATTCAGGTGCAATGTTGGTTATAACTCCGTTCAGCGGGATTGGATACAGATCCTGTAGGAGAAGTGTCCTTAGGGCTTTATCGGTAAAAAATAAGGTAGGATTTATCACTGGGGAATATAAGCGACCGGACCTAGATTCCCCACAATTTCGTCAATGGGAGAGATGCGATGATATGGTAATCTCTTGGATTCTCAATTCTCTATGCAAATATATTACTGACAGTGTGGAATATGCTAATAATGCCTTTGAGTTGTAGAGAGAGTTAGTGGACATGTACGATCAGACAAATGGTACTAAGTTGTACCAAATCCAAAAAAAATTAACGATTTGTCTCAAGGTGTGCTTGATATTATTGGGTATTATACGAAGATGAAGAAACTTGGGGCGGAATTAAACATGATAAGTGCTAAATCGCAGTGCACTTGCCAATGTACATGCGGAGCTAAGGAAAATATGCACAAATCTGAGCAAGACAGAAGACTCACCCAATTCCTTATGGGATTGAACAAGGTATACACCAAAATGCGGGGGAGCATACTTATGATGAATCCCTTACCATCCATGGCACAGGCCTTTTCCCTACTCATTCAGGAGGAAAAACAAAGAGAGGTCAAACCGCAAGGCCAACTTATAATGGAGTCTGTTTCTCTAAATGCCAATGTTCCCTCACATAGCAACTTGAACAGGGCACCTATGCATAACAATAATTTTAGAACAAATTACTCTCCAAATAATCACTCCTCTACTAGTAGACCTCGTCCTTTTTGTGATCACTGCAAGCGTGCTGGTCACACTAGAGACAAATGCTTCAAGCTCCATGGTTACCCTCAAGATTTTAACCATAATCCTAAGTATCAAAAGTTCAAGAGAACTGCAACAAATGTACATGGGACTCCAATTGACAATTACCCTGTGAATGCTGAGGAAATGCAGCCCCAAAGCAACCACTCTAATGTCAGCCTTACCAAAGAACAATATGGCCAATTGGTGTCTTTGCTCCAGCACTTTCAGACTGGGTCTAGTGGAGATAATCCAGATAACAATACTATTGGTGGAAATGCAAATTTTGCAGGTATTTTCGCTTATTCTATATTTGTTCTCTCTATTGATTTTGGATTGTTGTCATGTAAATGCTTTAAATCAAGAGCTGATATTTGGATTCTAGATTCAGTGGCTTCTAACCATATGAACTTCAACAAGTCTTTACTTACTCACATTAAAACCTTAGTGTATCCTATGTTGATCACTTTACTAAATAGCTATAGAGTCAAAGTCACTGAAATTGGAACAGTCACCCTTGCACTAAATATTACATTGCATAGGGATCTATATGTCCCTTCTTTCAAGTACAACCTTATCTCAATACATTCTTTAGCATCTCAGTTTAAAGGTTTAGTAGCCTTCTCCGACTTTCTATGTCTGTTACATGCCCCTTCAATGAAGAGACCTCTGGAGATTGGTAAAGTCAAGGATGGTTTGTATCTCCTATGTTCAAATTGCCTGAAGAACTCTTGCTCAAAGGACTCTTGCTCAGTTTCTCCTGTTCCTTTACTTCTTTCTAATTCTGCTTTGTCTAAAAAATTTGATGTAAGTGGGTTGCACTGTCAACACTCTAATTCACCTGTAAATGTCTCCACCTGCAATTCACACTCAACTTTAAATAGTTCCATTGATAATAAAACTCAGTACATTTTATCACATTCTTTCTTATCTAATATGGATCAAGTTGACTTACTGTGGCATTTTAGATTGGGACATGTTCCTTTTGTCAAAATGAAAGAGATATCCTCCATTCCTGTTAAATTCTCAAATAGACAACCTTTTCTTTGCACCATTTGTCCCATGACCAGGAAACCTAAACTAGTTTTCCCTCACAGAACCAGTACCACAACCTCTCTTTTTGAACTTATTCATGTAGACCTCTGGGGACCCTACAATGTGGCCACTCATGACAAGTACAAATACTTTCTCACCCTAGTAAATGACTATAGCATAGCCACCTGGACTCACCTCTTAACCAATAAGAGCAATACATTGCAAGTTGTCAAAGGGTTCATATCACTAGTTGAAACTTATTTCAAAGCAAATATAAAGTACATTAGGTCAGACAATGGCTCAGAATTTCTAAATGCAGAAACCTCATCTTTCTTCCAGTCAAAAGGGATTATTCATCAACGAACATGTCCCTGCACTCCTCAACAAAACGGGATCGTGGAGAGAAAACATAGATATCTTTTGAAAACTTCTAGGGCACTCCTTTTTCAATCCAAATTACCGTTACAGTATTAGGGTGAATGTATTCTAGCAGCCACCCATATTATCAACAGACTCCCTACCACTTACCTGAAAAGTAAATGCCCAATTGAAGTCCTCTATAATAAAAAACCAACCTATTCTCACCCCAGAAGCTTTGGTTGTCTATGTTTCCCTACTATACCCAAGATTCATATTAACAAATATGAGCCTAGAACCACTCCCCATATTTTTGTGGGATATCCTTATGAGACAAAAAGGTACAAAGTCCTTAATTTGGCCACTAAGAAGATTCATATTTCAAGGGATGTAATGTTTCATGAGCATATTTTCCCCTTTGCTATTGTATCTGATTCCTCTCCTCATTTTCCTCCAGTCATTCACCCCACTACTCAGGACATACCACTCCCTGAGGTACAACCTGATACTCACAACTACCCTGACGTTCACACTTCCCAATCATCAACAAATAATGTTGATGTCCCCTCTCTTTCCTCACCTATAGACAACTCATATATGCATTCTCCCTGTAATCCATCACAAACTACTCTTCCACCTTCTCCATCTTTTCCTGAAGTCAGTCAAGTAGTTAGTCAAGTACCTAGGAGATCCACTAGAGAACATCACCTACTAGTGCATTTGAAAGATTATGTGTGTTACATGCCTAAACTACATCCTGACACACACCCTGTACCTGCAACGACACATTCTGCAACCACATCCTCTCCAGATTCCCTTCTTTCCCTCTCTCTTTTCTAAGCACCACCATGTTCCCTTCAACTCTCTAGTTCCTAAGAGTCAGCATCTTGTGGAAAGTATTTGCCATGACAATGAGCCAAGTTCTTATGAGAGAGCAGCTTTACATCCAGCTTGGCAGGAAGCCATGACATTAGAGTTTGAGGCTCTCCATGCTAATCAGACCTGGGATTTAGTTCCTCTGCCTCTAGGCAAGAGGTCAATAGACTGTAGATGGGTATATAAGGTCAAGCACAAAGCTGATGGTAGTGTTGAGAGATTCAAGGCTAGATTAGTGGTGAAGAGGTATACTCAGCAGGCTGGTATTGACTACACTGAGACCTTCTCTCCAGTTGTGAAAATGACTACCATCAGGGCACTAATAGCAACTGCAATAAAGAAATATTGGGGGATTTTTCAGCTTGATGTGAATAATGCTTTCCTCCATGGAGATCTCCATGAGGAAGTGTATATGGATCTCCCCCCTGGTCTGTTAGTTGATAAACCAGGTTTAGTGTGTAAGTTGAACAAATCATTATATGGCTTGAAATAGGGCAGTCGACAGTGGTATGCTAAACTAGCTGAGGCTTTGTGTTCCAAAGGATATGTCCAATCTCTTAATGATTACTCCCTATTTTATAAAAAGACTGACTCCTCTGTTATCTTTGTTGCTGTTTATGTTGATGATGTAATCAATTACAGGTAATAACTCAAAGAAAGTTTCTTTGCTGAAAACCTTTTTATATGCTCAGTTTAAGATCTAGGACTTGGGAAGGTTACATTATTTCCTAGGTCTAGAAGTCTTGTACAAGGATGATGGTGCTATGATCTCCCAAAGGAAATTTGCACTTGATCTACTGAAGGAATATGAGTGTCTCCATTGTACTCCATTTAGTTCACCATTGGATCCCACTGTTAAGCTGAAGGCTAAGGAAGGTATGCCTCTGACAAATCCTTCTTTCTATAGGACTCTGATAGGCAAATTGAATTTCCTGACTGATACAAGACTTGACATTGCATATAGTGTGCAACACCTTAGCCAATTTATGCAAGACCCCAGGTGTCACACCTCCTTTTTACCGCTATTACTACACCCCGGGAAGGGATATAATAAAAGGAAGGAGTTTTTTCATTTTAAGGACAGTCGGAACGGGATTTATTTATTAAAATTCAGAGTCGCCACTTGGGAGATTAATGGTGTCCCAAGTCACCGGATGAATTCCGAACCGAGGAAAGTTTGACTCTGTTATAGTCTGCGAACTAGAAATCCGGATAAGGAATTTTGTTAATCCGGGAGAAGGTGTTAGGCACTCCCAAATTCCGTGGTTCTAGCACGGTCG
>MU769491.1:113193-170961 GCA_026770625.1 Nicotiana glauca
CAACCTTGTGTTCACCGGAGTAGGGTTCCGGCGACATTTGGATGAATATTCGAGGAAACCTGGTCTGTTTTGAAGAAAACTACCTATGGGGGGTGGAAGAGGGGGCTTAGACCTTTCTATGGTGTTAATGGCAAGGTCATCGGTGTAGGTTACACTTCCCGCCGGTGAGGGTTCCGGCTGGGTTGGTGAGAGGAGAAGGGGCGGCTAGGGTTAGGTCATGAGGAAGAAGATGATAGAAAATGAATGAATATAGGATGTTTGGTATATTTAAAAGGTGTATAATTTTCTGAGCCGTTGGATTAGGTATATTAACGGATCAGATCTACTGGGCTAAAAACGATGTCGTCTCATTTTAATTAATGATTCAATTCCACCCGTTAGATCAATTAGATGAACGGCCAGGATTTGAATACTTAAACATCGTCGTTTGACTTATAAAATGGCCTGTATACCTGACCGTTTGATCAAGATTGTAACGGTCCAGATTGATTAATTTTAAACGGTATCGTTTGGATTAGAGCCAGGCAGACGGGTATCAATATTTTGGGCCTGGGTCAATTGTATTGAATGTTTTTTAATTTCTTGGGCCACTAATATTATAAGCCCGATTTTATGTATATTAGTATTTTATATTTTCTTTTTGTATTTTGTATTTTATTTCCTTTATATATTTTGTATTTTCCTTTTGTATTTATTTCTTTTTGTATTTCTTTCTTGTATTTTCTTTTTCTTCTATTTTTCTGATTTTTGCTAATTTTAAAAGTAATTAATTTCTATTTTTTATGGTATTTTTCAATTAAAACATAAAAATGCTATATTGATTTTTTCTTAATTTGTTCTCAAAATGTATTAATACCAAAAATTATAAAATTAAAATCCTAATACTCCTACATATTTTTGTATATTTTTATGAATTATTATGCAACTAATTAACACAAAAATGACAAAATTTTAAAAAAATCATTTTGTTTAGATTTTGGGAATAATTTGCTTAGAGCAAAAATCACGTGCTCACACCAGGGAACCTCACTTAAAGGCTGCTTATCATTTACTTAGATATTTGAAGACTGATCCTACTCTTGGAGTTTTCATGTCTACCAGTTCTGATTGTTTTATTAAAGGGTATTGTGATTCTGATTGGGCAACTTGCCCAGATTCTAGGAAGTCTGTTACTGGATATCTGGTGCTTCTTGGTGATAGTCATATCTGCTGGAAGTCTAAGAAACATACCACAATATCCCTCTCTTCTGCTGAAGGTGAATATAGAGCCCTAAGGAATGTTGTTGGTGAGCTCACATGGTTGTGCAGATTATTTGATAAATTAACTGTTAGCTAGTTCCCTAAACCTGTTCCAGTATTTTGTGATAGCCAATCAACTCTACACATTGCCCGCAATCCTATATTCACGAGCGTACAAAATACATTGAGGTCGATTGCCATTTTGTGAGAGATAAACTACAAGAAAGCTTAGTCTCTCTTCATCATGTGGGAACTGATTGCCAGCTAGCGGATGTCCTCACTAAGGCACTTATAGGAATCAAGCATGCTACAGTTATGAGCAAGTTGGTAGTGATGCCCTCACTTCCAACTTGAGGGGGGAGGTATTGAGATATTATTTTTAATTATCTTTGTAACCATAGTTAGGTGAGTTAGTTATTGTAACCATAGTTAGGTAAGTTAGTTGATTAGCTTAGTCAGATTGTTAGCTTACTTATACGTTGTTAGTTAGCTTAATAAATGTATATACATATACTCTGTATTTTTTCTTTTTCCTCAATTTTAATCAGAAATCATTTTTCCTCTTCTCCCACCTTTCTCTCATTCTCTCTTCGAGAAAATTCTAGAAATCCACCATTGGAGCTCAAGCTTGAGCTCCACTATTTTTACTCCTTTCTCAAACTTAACATAGAAGTTGCTTCAGCAGCAGCTCCTAAGTCAATACTATCTTCGCCAAGTTTAATGGCTGGGAAAAGTATACACAATAAACAACCTAAAATAGTAGAGAACCACAATTACTATGGTATTAACAATGGACGATAGTCACGTTACCATCTTCTATTTAATTGCAATCCATAAATTTACCGAACAAGATGAGCGCCTTTTTAAAGGGACGGAGGAAGTATGCCATTTTTCCTTGTATATAATTATGTACAAGAAGTAAACCTGGAGATATTTGCTTATGTAATTTATCACATAAATAATATTAAACAATATCTTTGAGCTATAATAAGAATGTATTTGTTGATCTAAAATCCAGCCAAATGAAAGTAATATAATTTTGCAAGAATATCTTATAAAAATTATTGTTATTTTTAGGTGTGAATACCGAACAAAGAAGTAAAAAGATTAGTTTTATCACGATGAGGTTGGTATGTAGCTTGTATGGGTCAAATCTGACCACAGTGATCGGCCAAGATGGGACCCTGCCTAAGTGACGAAATAGCGAGAAGCACCACGACCAACCTTAGTCCAACCATTGACAGTGTATGTCAAGTAAAAACGGTACTTGAATAATGATGAAAAGACCATCGCATGAGAGTACGTTGGTCAAGAATACAGTAAAGTTCCAATAACTATATATAGAAGGGGGATTCTTGGAAAAAGGGAGCGATACTTTTCCTCTCAGCTCTTTCTCTTACAATTTCCTCTTGTGAAGGATGTAAACTAATACTTCTTTCTTTTTATCAAAGATAGAATTGTAACTTCAAGAAATCTAGAATGTTCCTACTTTTCATTCATTATCTCGCTATACATTTTTAGATCTGAAGTTGATTATGCTTGGCTAAGATTTTCTTCTTCTCATCGATAATTGATTTAGTGAAAAGGTTTAGTACTTTTTTCTCAAACAATTTGGCGCCGTCTGTGGGAATTTCTTAGCCAAATTTCCTAGTTTCCTTTAGATCCAAAACCGGTGAAACATAATCAACCACTAGAAAGAATGGTAAGTAAACCTCACATGCTAATCTAGATCTTGAAGCTACATAAAAGCAGAAGTTATAACCAATATCCACGCAAAGCTCACAAGAGGAGACGACACCTGCTGCGCAATCCTATAGAAAATTGGGCACATCTTGCCCTACTCTGAGATTCCACCGGACGACCGACGAGCGAGGTAAGGCAAACCCAACCCACACGGAGCCAGGGCATTTTTTTTAAAAGGGGGGATAAAAGACAGCGGAATATGGCTGCCGAATCTAAAAATCACCATTCCATCAACCATTAAATGCTAGGCAGAGCGAACAACGGTATAAGGCTACCTTCGTTCATCGACTCATTGATCGAGGTAAGGAAAATCTCATCTTGGTTTACCTTCTGTTGTTTGATTAAAAAAGAACACAAGCGCCGCATGTGCAAATGAGCGAAGAAGCATTCCAACTGGAGAGTAGAAGAGGAACTATCGCCCATCTCAAACATTTTAACTTCTGGAAAATGACGTCCCTTAAGTCGTACTCCCTTTCGTCACCCAAGTGTTGTCCTGTTATGACCCAAGTTCTCCCTCCGTGATCTGTCGTAACGACACCTAGTCTCTACGACTAGGTAAGCCTAACAATTTGCGTAAAAAGGGAATAAAGATACAAACTAGCAATTTTATGGAAACATAATAAAAAAGGTTTAAAATGCCGATCGGCATACACCATAATAACACTCTCGACCAATAACAACACTCCCAAAACCCGAAATCTCATGAAATCACAAGCTGTTGAATAACTACAAATGTATTATAACTCCAGAATGTATAAAAAAAAGTAAATACATGAGAGCTAAAGCTAGAGTGGAGAATAGAGAGGGACTCCTCGATCTGCGGACGCGGCAGATATACCTCGGTTTGAAGAACCTGGATTTGCACACGAAAAATATGTGCAGGAACAGGCATGAGTATACCATAGCGGTACCCAGTAGGTGCCAAGCCTAGTGACGAGGAAGGTCAGGGCCGTACTAGTTATATATAAAAAAAGCTAAGCAATATAGACTACGATAGTATAATTAAAGTGCTAACTGTCTATAATGAATAAAATCACAGAAAGAATCTAACTCAGTACATAGAAATAGCAACAAGGGATCTCCTAGGATATCGTCTCGCAATCCCAAACGTCAATGTCCAGAGGATCTCCCTGTATATTGTCTGTCACACCTCCTTTTCCACTACTACACTCTGAAAGAGATATAATAAAGGAGTTATTTCCAACTTGAAGTGACAATTGAAATGGGATTATTTAATTTAAAAAATCATAGTCACCACTTGGGAGATTTATGGTGTCCCAAGTCACCGATTTGAAATCCTGAATCGAGGAAAAGATTGACTCTGTTTATGTCTGTGAACCAGAAATACAGGTAAGGAATTTTGTTTACCCGGGAGAAGGTGTTAGGCACTCCCGAGTTTCGTAGTTCTAGAACGGTTTCTTTGATATTATTTGGCTTATGAAATTATTTAATAACTGATTTTGGAACCTATGTGCATTTATTTCTTACCGCTTTTAAATAAGAAAAATTATCTTGAAACGGGTTATGGGTACGTATACCCGCTTGTTTGGCGTGTCAAAAATTATATCACGCAAATGTGTCCATAATTAATAACGCTTTATTATTATTAAGAAAATTTGGGCCGAAGTTGTGCGGACGCGTACTCCGATTTTATTTTTAGAAGCGTAATTGTGTTACGCGGACGTATACACAATCACACTAGTATTTTTAAATGGCCTTAAAGGATATTCTACGAAATATTAGTCATTTTTAATGTCTAGGTTATAAAGCTAATACGAGGGCCATAAAAAACTAATTAATAGCCCACGAAAACCTATTTTTTTATTATTGAGAAAAGTTTGATCGGAGTTGCGCGAAAGCATACTCCAAATTGATTTTTAGAATTGTGATCATGTTACGAGAACGTATACGCGATCAAAATCGTATTTTGGACGGCCCTAAAGGATATCCTACGAAATTTATTCGTTTTATGTTTTTCATTACGAGTTTTGGAACCTTGCAAAATCAAGAGCCAGCCCAAAAGATTGTAGTACAACTGGTCTTTTCCTAAAAGAAATAAAAAAAATAAAAAAAAATAAATCGGCCCAATTACTAGTTCCCTGCTGTTCTTCAGTCATTTTCAGTAGTGCCTACCTCATTAAATTAACCCGACGCCCTTTTTAAATTTAAAAATGGTCTCGATATTAAGGCCCAAAATGAGCCCAAATTGGGAGCCCTGCAGTCGCTAGGTCAACATCGAATCCCCATCCCATGAACAATATCCGAGACCGCCAATGAATTCAAAATGAGCCCAAAAGAAAGACTAGTTCATATACCAGCAACTTTGGAATTGTTTTAACTCATCCACAACCAATCAAGAGCTCCAGTTATGCTAATTAACAATAAGCAAAAGAATTTCGAAATAACAGCTACAAGTTCCAATTCTAAGACTTTGACTTTAAAGGCCACACGACACTGACTTATTCTGATCATTCAACATCTAATACTATCACGAATATATATCAACACATTACTCATTCAAAATCCTAGAGAAACAAAACTTCAACTAAACAGCTTAAATTCAGGGAAATGACCTAAAGTGCTCTAGGGATCTTCTGAATGTATCATGTAAACACCTCTTGTGACTACTCTTGGCAATCCCTTTCATATATTTTCATTAATTTCACACTTCAGGGAATCCAAACAGTTAAACCATACACATTCTATTCAAATAAGAGTCCATAATCAGAATCTCTTAAAACACTGAGCATTGAATCATAGTCTACTATAAGATGAAAATAATTGGGGAAACTTTGACATATAAGATTTAACTAATAACAGCACAAAACACCATTGCTTCAGGAGATTTCATTACACCTAGATTCAGAAATTGACTTCTAGTCAAGCAAAATTCAAGCGACCTCAAGTTTAACTACATTTCTTAAAACCAAGCCTTGAATTACATTCAATTGGTCTTCAAAGTGTTAGAGAAATACCTGGAAAATGAAAGTAAGAGGGAGGCAAGATCAGCAGTAGCAACAACAGGAAACCAATAGCAATATCAGACCACGAAATCACTTTAAACCCAAAACTGATGCTCAGTAACCAAAAATCCAAAATCAAAACTCCAAACCCAGCTTTTAAACACCAACTTTAAGTCATTTCAACCCAAATAGCTTAAAAACACCATTTCAGGAATTAAAAGTCGAAGAGATCACAGAAAAAACTTAATGAAATAGTGACTTCGACAATTTTTAAACAAAATAGCACCAAGCTCAATCCATTTCCATTCAAATGATTCGCAGAAAATTCAAAGGTTGAAAAGAGACTGAAAATCACCCACAATTCAATGAAACAGTAGCACTGTTTTTGTTTTTTTTTGGTATTTTACTTTTTGACCACCTCCCTTGCAAGGCAAGTACACAATACCATTATAGGCAAGCAAGTAGGGCAAACTTCAGAATTAGTTTTTTACCCTTTACCCCTTTTCGTTTTAACTATGTTCCCCCCTAAATTTCTGACTTGCTACCCAAGTAATATTATAAAAAATCAAAAATTGCAATTCAAACCCTAACCTAGAAGCTTCTAGGGGCTTCTTATTTAAGTAACAAAAAATTCCCTAGCCTAATTTACCCAAAATACCCCTTTTAACTACCCTGAAATTACTTTTAGCCTACCCATTAATTCAAATAGGCTACTGCATCCGCAGATGCCCACAGCTTTTAGGCTGCCTGGACTTTCGAGGACCAAAATGTGATGAGAGGCACCACAGGCCATGGAGAAGGTGAACCCAAATCATTTCAGTCATTTTAACAACAAACGAAAAATAATGGACCCAAAGCACATAGAAATGAGCCATAACAAAATCAAAAATTGAAGAAGAAAAGAGCTAAACATATTAAAATACTGAAGATTATTAATATGAATCAAATTTAAAACCTACAGCATATATTAACTAGCATTTAACTGAAGAAGAAGAAATGAAAAGAAACAGACCCAATACAATCGAGATGCATTCTGAGACATAACGATGGAGGAGATGAGTATGAACAAAAGAGAATGAAGAGAAGAGAAAAAGAAATAACGACAAACAGAGAAAATACCTAATAAAATTAATCGTGGGACGCTGACTTTCACGGACTTCCTTTGACTCCGATTTGAGGCGAAAATGAGTGTTAGTCGATTTTCTCTCGCGAGAACAAATGTCTAGCACTTATTTTAACCCCAAAATCAATTTGAAGCTCATAGAGGAACCAAATCTAACCTTGAAATGAAAGGGCAAAGTACAGGGGTGTTTGGATGAACTAAATGGGATACGAGGTGAGGGGAGGTTGTGTTACTGAATTTTGAATGGTATATGAATGGACGCCACCACCGGACGGCGTCAGCTAGGGTTTCAAAGATTTGAGAGGTTCGGGGAAATTTTGAGGTAAACTAATGGTAGATTGGGGTTGAGGAGGTCGAGCCGAGCCTATGGTGTTAATTTGGGGGTCTTTGAACTATCGCTACCGGCAGAGGCAATTTCCGGCCGGCGGTTCACGGTGGTTGGTAGTGGCATTACGTTCTCTGATGAACAGGTGAGAGACGGAGGCGGGTAGGGGGGTTCTGAGGGGCGGGGTTGTATTTGGACATTTAAATACAAAATGATCTAGGCATTCCAGCCGTTCGATCATCAAACCTCGACGGCTGGGATTGAATCCCCTGATACGACGTCATTTTGGGTCCTTGAGGGGGCTGGACCGGGTTGCGGAATGGGTTTGGGCTAATTTGGGGCGGGTATTTCACATTGGGCCTGGAAAATTTCAAATTTTGGTCCACAAATCCGATCTCCTCAATGCAATTTTTCATTTAATTCCTTTTATTTTCCATTTTTTTCAATTTCTTTTCAAGTTAAAATTAAAATAAAATAAAATCTAAACTAATTCCTAAATCCAATTAACTCTACCACATTGTATTAATTAACTAATAATTACCACAACTAATGAAAACCCAAATTAAAGAAAATTACCAAAAGTTCCAAACTAAAATCAAAAGTGCAACAATAAACTATTTTTTTGTGATAATTGTATTTAGTAACACAACTTAATTACTGAATAATTCTTAAAATGCAACATTAACTCCTAAATGTATGTGCAACACATTTTTTGGTATTATTTTTTTCACTAATTAAAATGCACAGACAACAACGCAAACAATTAACAGAAAAATGCCACGAAAAACCACAAAATTGCAAATAATAAAAAGAACTTATTTTGTTTGAAACTATGGGAGTAATTCATATAGGGGTAAAAATCACGTGCACACAGCTGCCCTTCTTTACTTGGAAACACGAAGAGTTTTCGGGCAAAGATAAGTGAGCGCCTACGAGGGATTTTTGCCCGTTTGAATACTTCGTGGGAAGCATTTTTGAAAGATTTGACCGCACCCTGCTTCTGAGGCTGCCTACATATCCTTGGGTAAAAAGGAATCAGGTCAGTGTAGTTCAGGAAGTTTTGGTAGCTGGGACTACCGGGAGCTGTGATTTCACTGCTGATGCTGTTGCTACTGCTTGCTGACCCCCTTATTACACCGTGTCGAAAAATAAAAAAGAAGCTAGACTAGACTATGATCTATGCTTTACAAAAATCCTATCTATATCTTCAACTTGCTCTCGTGGTTCTTGCTGCCTTGTTGACTTGTACTCTTTCGGTGATATCCTTTTGTTGCCGCCTTGAATTGTGATTTGGGATGTTTGCCATTTCTCCATATGATGCTTGACCACTGAACTTGAATGTATTCCCTGCTCTCCAAGCGGGCTCCTAATTGATGTATTCCTCTGTTCTTTAGGCGGGCTCCTGACTGCTAAAACTTGAATGTATTCCTCTGTTCTCCAGGCGGACTCGTGACTGCTGACTTGAAATGTATTCCTCTGTTCTTCAGGCGAGCTCCTGACTGCTAAAACTTGAATGTATTCCTCAGTTCTCCAGGCGGGGTCCTGACTGCTGAATTGAAATGTATTCCTCTGTTCTTTAGGCGGGCTCCTGACTTCAACAGAATAGACAAAACAAAGAAAATTTTCTGCCCCAGTTTGGTGGCTCGGTGCACATGTGGTTGTGAACTAAGTCATGTTGCTGAATATCAGTAAAACTTGAAAGATAAGACTTGAACTGTACTCCCTCTGTTCTCCAGGCGGCCTCTTGACTACTAAAACTTGAATGTATTCCTCTGTTCTCCAGGCGGACTCCTGACTGCTGACTTTAAATGTATTCCTCTGTTCTTCAGGCGGGCTCCTGACTGCTAAAACTTGAAATGTATTCTTCTATTCTCCAGGGGGGCTCCTGACTGCTAAAACTTGAAATGTATTCCTCTGTTTTCCAGGCGGGCTCCTGACTGCTGACTTGAAATGGATTCCTCTGTTCTTTAGGCGGGCTCCTGACTGTTAAAACTTGAATGTATTCCTCTGTTCTCCAGGCGGGTTCCTGACTTCAACAAAATAGACAAAACAAAGAAAATTTTCTGCCCCAGTTTGGTAGCTGGGCACATGGGTGAGTGTTAAACTGAATCATTCTACCAACTATTATTAAGAATTTGAAAGCTACGTTCTATTATCCAGGGAGGTCCTAACAACTTTTAACTAAACGAAAATTTTACATCTAAGCTATATCTTTTAAAGGTATGACTTCCACTATATCTTGTTATCTAAGCAGACCTTAAAAATACATCCCATTATCCAGGAGGGTCCTGAAAGCTCCTAATTGAATCCTATCATAAACATGCAAACTTTGAAACCAACTTATATTCCTTGGGGTACATTTATGCTAAATTATGCTATTCATGATTGTTTTGAAATTTAAACTAAGTCCCATTTTCCAGGAGGGTCCTGAAAACTCCTAATTGAATCCTATCTTAAACATGCGAACTTTGAAACCAACTTATATTCCTTGGGGTACATTTATGCTAAATTATTCTATTCATGATTTTTTTGAAATTTAAACTAAGCTCTATTTTCCAGGAGGGTCCTGAGAGTTTACGGTCAAACCTATTTTGGTGCTTGCTTTTCCCCTGCGGAGAGTTTATCTGAAACGAACGACAACTTTCTGCCCCTGTTCCAATCAATGAAAAATTTTGTCAGTTTAAAATGGTGGTTAGTTGATGGCATTCTTGCTGAAGATGTCTCCGCTACTGTGTTTGCTTTGACCTGCTTCCCGAACTGACCCTGAAGCGCTCTATTTTCTGACTGACTTTCAAACCCCATGACCTTCGATGACCCCAGTGCTTTATACCCAGACTGTTGTTTCACATCTCTAACCCATTTTATCTGAAACTTTGCATCTCCCATAAAATTACCCAACCAATACACCGACGAAACTTCCGGTGACCCCTTGTATCTTACTTTTCATCATGCCATCTTTGGTATGTTCTGGCCCCACTGTGCTTTGCAATTGGGAAACTGGTAGTGAGCCTTGACATCCTTTCTTCTTTTTTTTGAACAAGACTGACATTGAAACATCTTAAAGAACAAACCTCAAAAGGAATGAAATGCAATGACCTTGAGAGTTAAGGATAAAGAGAATCTAAAACCGGACGATTTACAAAAAGAAAAGAAAGGAAAAGAAAAGAAAGGAAAAGAGACTTATTTGAGTGGAACAGCTGGTACCACTGATCATGACATGCATTTAAGACAAATCAGCCCAATCCGTGCAACCAATCAACTTTCAATTGCCATGCTTTGTTGCCCCAGAATTCCATAACCTGATTCTTCAACAAAACCCTAACCTTGTTCATCCTGCGGTGTCCTGAACGGTTTTCACCCACAGACCTCTCTCATTTGTTCATCTGAAAACTCACTTTCGCATTAAGGTGCCCGCGAGGGTTTTCACCAATAAGACTCTCTCATTTTTTATTTCTCTCAACTCACTTTCTCCTTACGGTGCCCATGAGTGTTTTCACCAATAAGGCTCTCTCATTTTCATTTCTCTCAGATCGCGTTGCCTTACGGTGTCCGTGAGGGTTTTCACCAATAAGACTCTCTTATTTTTACTACTTTCCTACTTGGACCAGAGTGTTGCCCCTGAGATATATCACCTCCACCTGTTCGACTTGGCATTTCCCGAAGACTGATCAGAAGGTCTTTCTTTGGACCGTAATGCATGCTTTTGGATAGGGTTAGAGAGAAAGGGTATTAAAGGCTCAAAACAATTAAGTGGGTTTAAAATTATAACTTTCGGAATAAGATATCTTACAACAACCACAACTTCTGCCCCAATTTCTTGCTTGGGGACTTTTGGATTTTATTTTGATGAGACCGAACCGTGAGGCTGCCTACGTATCCGTAAAAGGAATCAGGTCGAACGTAGTTCATGTCATAAAAATTACTTTGTTGTTGTGAATTTTTTTTCTTTTCTTCCATTTTCTCTCCCTTTTTTTTCTTTTTTTCTTTTTCCTTTTTTTTATTTGTTTTCTTTTTCTTTTTCTTTTTCTTTTCTTTTCTTTTTATTTTTCATTTTTCTTTTCTCTCTCTTTTCATTGTTTTCTTTCTCTTTTTCCTTCACTTACTTTCCGCGCTTGTGTTTACGAATTTTGTCACTGATTCCAAAAGAGGGGTATGAAAGAAAATAAATGAGGCTCAAAGGGGTAACAAAGGATAAAGTGTTTAGATAGCAGAACAAAATGCCTTCGTCACTCCAATCTTCAAAATATGCCATGTACAAACAAATGCAATTAATTCAAAGGAAATCATACATAATATCTCTTGACCGCATCGAAATTGATGTCCATTTCAACACACTTGCCTTCTATGTCTGTCAAATACAAAGCACTATTGGAAAACACTCTCGTCACGATGAACGGCCCCTGCCAATTTGGGCGAACGTGCCTTTGGCCTCGACCTGATGTGAAAGAATACGCCTCAACACTTGCTGACCCACTTCGAACTTTCGTGGGCGCACCTTCTTATTATATACTCTCGTCATTCTCTGTTGATACAATTGGCCATGACATACTGCTACCAATCTTTTCTCATCGATCAGACTCAATTGCTCCAAGCGGGTTTTGACCCATTCATCATCATCAATTTCAGCTTTTGCGACAATCCGAAGGGACGAAATTTCCACTTCTGCAGGTATAACTGCCTCGGTACCGTACACCAATGAATAAGGAGTCGCCCCTACTGAAGTACGGACAGTAGTGCCATAACCCAGCAATGCAAAAGGCAACTTTTCATGCCACTGTCTAGAACCTTCCACCATTTTCCGTAGTATCTTCTTTATATTCTTGTTGGTTGCCTCAACTGCTCCATTTGCCTTGGGGTGATAAGGAGTGGAATTACGATGTGTAATTTTTAATTGCTGACATACCTCTTTCATCAGATGACCATTAAGATTAGACCCATTGTCTGTAGTGATCACCTTTGGTATCCCAAATCGACAAATGATATTTGGATGCACAAAATCGACCACTGCTTTCTTGGTTACAGACTTGAATGTTTTAGCTTCAACCCATTTGGTGAAATAATCAATGGCCATTAGAATAAACCTGTGCCCATTTGATGCTGCTGGTTCAATTGGCCCAATGACATCCATGCCCCATGCCACGTAAGGCCATGGTGCAGACATTGTGTGCAATTCCTATGGTGGAGAGTGAATCAAATCTCCATGCATTTGACACTGATGACATCTACGCACAAAACTGATACAATACCGCTCCATAGTAGGCTAATAATAACCTGCTTGGAGAATCTTCTTTGCCAATACGTACCCACTCATATGCGGTCCACAAACTCCCGAATGTACCTCGATCATGATAGTTGTGGCCTGTTTAGCATCTATGAATCTCAACAACCCAAGATCTGGAGTTCTTTTGTACAATACGCCTCCACTGAAGAAAAATCCACTTGCCAAACGTCGAATTGCTCTTTTTTGATCCCCTGTGGCATGTACCGGATACACTCCCATTCTAAGGTATTCTTTGATATCATGGAACCATGGCTCACCATCAAGTTCTTCTTCCACCATATTACAGTAGGCATGCTGATCATGGACCTGAATCTGCAAAGGGTCAACATAGGCTTTATCTGGATGATGCAACATTGACACCAACGTAGCTAAAGCATCGACAACTTCATTATGAATCCTTGGGATATGCCTGAATTCTATTGATTGAAACCGTTGACAAAGATCGTGCAAACATTGTCAGTACGGTATAAGCTTCAAATCTTGTGTTTCCCATTCTCCTTGAATCTGGTGTACCAGAAGGTCCGAGTCACCCACGACCAAGACTTCCTGGACACCCATATCGACAGCTAACATCAAACCCAAAATGCATGCCTCATACTCAGCTATATTATTAGTACAATAGAAGCAAAGCTGAGCCATAACAGGGTAATGCTACCCTATTTCAGAAATAAGTACCACTCCTATCCTAATGCCTTTCATATTGACAGCCCCATCAAAGAAAAGTTTCCATCCTGGCTTCTCAGCTTGTTCCAACTCATCAACGTGCATTACCTCTTCGTCAGGGAAGTATGTCTTTAAAGGTTCATATTCTTCATCTACTGGATTCTCAGCCAAATGATCAGCCAACGCTTGTGCTTTAATTACAGTTCGGGTCACATAGACAATGTCGAACTCCGTGAGCAAGATTTGCCACTTTGCGAGCCTTCCTGTAGGTATAGGCTTCTAAAAGATGTACTTTAACGGATCCAACTGAGAGATGAGGTAAGTGGTATACGATGACAAGTAATGTTTCAACTTCTGCGCTACCCAAGTTAAGGTGCAACACGTCCCCCAAGCTGAGTATACTTAACCTTATAAGCTATGAACTTCTTGCTGAGGTAGTATATGGCCTGTTCTTTCCTGCCGGTGATGTCGTGCTGACCTAACACACATCCAAACGAGTTGTCCAAAACCGTCAAATACAGAATCAAAGGCCTTCATAGTTTTGGCGAGAGCAACACTGGTGGGTTTGACAGATACCCTTTTATCTTATCAAATGCTTCTTGACATTCATCTGTCCACTTGACTGCAGCATCCTTCTTTAACAGCTTGAATATAGGCTCACAAGTTGTCGTAAGCTGAGCGATAAACCTGCTGATGTAATTCAATCTCCCTAGAAGACTCATCACCTCGGTCTTGTTCTTCGGAGGTGGCAATTCTTGGATGGCTTTGATTTTTGATGGGTCCAATTAATTACCTCGATGGCTGACTACAAATCCCAACAATTTTCTAGATGGAACACCGAAAGCATATTTTGCAGGATTGAGCTTGAGATTGTACCTGCGAAGCCTTTGGAAGAACTTTCTTAGATCCCGTACATGGTCAGACTGCTTCCTGGTCTTTATAATTACATCATCCACATACACCTCGATCTTACTGTGTATCATGTCGTGGAATATGGTTGTCATTGCTCTCATGTAGGTTGCCCCAGCATTTTTCAACCCAAATGGCATGACCCTGTAGCAGTACGTTCCCCATGGCGTGATGAATGCTGCCTTTTCTGCATCTTCCTCATCATTTAAGATCTGATGATATCCTGCATAACAATCCACAAAAGAACCAATCTCATGTTTGGCACAATTATCAATCAAGATATGGATGTTTGGCAGTGGGAAATTATCCTTTGGACTTTCCTTGTTGAGATCACGATAATCAACACAGACCCCGGTCTTTCCATCCTTCTTTGGCACAGTCACAACATTGTCTAACCATGTGGGATACCATGTGACCCGAATGACCTTTGCATCAAACTGCTTGGTAACTTTTTCTTTGATCTTCACACTCATATCATTTTTAAATTTTCTCAGCTTCTGCTTGACAGGAGGGAATACTGGGTCGGTGGGCAATTTGTAAACCACCAAGTTAGTGCTTAGACCCAGCATGTCGTCATATGACCATGCAAAAACATCTTTGTACTCAAACAATGCTTTAATTATCTCCTCTCTGAGATGTGGTTCAAGATGGACACTTATTTTAGTTTCTCGGACATTATCCCGATCCCCTAAGTTGATTGCTTCTGTATCATACAGGTTAGGTTTGGGTTTTTCTTCAAAATAGCTTAATTCCTTACTGATTTCCTCAAAGGCTTTCTCATCATCATATTCCACTTTATCATCACACTCAATCTCTTGTATTATTATTTCAGAATTAGATTGGCATTTAAGACTGGGCCGAAGATTCCTCATGCATGTCATGTCACTAAAACCAGCATAAAAAGACTGTACAAGAAAGAAAAAAAAGACAAAAATAAAATATTAGGAATGAAAAGAATGGGGAAATTGCATTTCATTAAAATTTAAAGATAACAAGGTTTAACTCATTCAAACGGATGGAACATAGCATCTGAATTACAACCCTGGAAATAATCCAGATTAAACTGAAAGAAAAATCAAAGCCGACTACCACAACTCCCTCCGAGTAGGAAGAGGATTAGCTTACCAATTGTTGATCTTTGCACAGGGCCCCACAAATTGCACATTTGCCTTGCTTGATCCTTCTCCAGCTTCCACCATGTTTACCTCGTTGAACAATCTCTCGAACCCCTTATCCAAATCTCCATCAGCATCAATCAATGAATCGGGAACTATTGACAGTAGGCGCTTTCTGGCACTAGGCCTGACAAATGATCTGGACAGCCATGGGATGGGCTTTGGAAGAACCCATGCTCTCTGTTTCAGCTTTCTGGCTCGCCTTATGTCTGCAGCTGTAGGCTTGAATCCCAAACCAAAAGTATCCAAGTTTTTGGGAAGAGACACTAGTTGTACGATACCTTGCAGAGAAGCACCCAAACCCTGCCAGGTACGAATCCATTCTTCAACATCTCCGAAGCCACCATGATTGATGCGGCTGCTACTTTAGGAATTGGAACACACTCACCTTCTAGGATTTTTTCAACTGATACCGTGTCAAAGACCTGATAGACCCTTGTCGTCTTCAGCTTCGATGAAAGGTACAATGGAATCACCCATGGCACATAGATTATCCTCATATAATTTCTTATCTATCCCATTCAAATTTAACCATCTGGTGTAAGGTAGATGGCACTGCCTTGGCGGCATGAATCCAGGGTCGCCCCAACAAAAGATTGTAAGAGACCTCCACATCCACCACTTGGAATTCCATAGTGAAATTGACAGGCTCTATTGTCAATTCTAGTATTATATCACCCACTGAATCTTTGCCCCCACCATCGAACCCTCGAATGCAAATGCTATTTTTGCGAATTCTATCATTGTCCTCTTTCATTTTGTTCAGTATGGAGAGAGGGCAAATGTTTTCACTAGACCCATTGTCGATCAAAACTCGGGTAACCACAAAATCTTTGCACTTCACCGTCAGATAAGGGCCCTATTATGCTCAGTACCCTCAATGGACAATTCATCATTGGAGAAGGTAACTCTGTTGACCTCAAAAAACTTGTTTGCTATCTTTTCCAGATGGTTTACAGAGATCTTGTCGGGGACATGGGCCTCATTCAAGATTTTCATCAATGCCCGACGGTGCTCGTCGGAATGGAATAGCAATGAGAGCAAGGAGATCTGAGCAGGTGTTTTCCTCAATTGCTCTACAATGGAATAGTCCTGTGTCTTCATTTTATTCAAGAATTCTTCTGCCTCTTCTTCGGTCACAAATTTCTTTACCAGCATTGAGTTATCCTTGGAGGTTTTGGCTTTTCTCAACTCCTAGGGGGCAAAGCATCTCCCTGAGCGAGTCAGATCATAGGTTTCACAAACTTCTTTCCTTTTGTAAATCACGGACATTCAGCCATAGTTCTATGGGACGACCTTGTTGTTGACTATTGGCAGCTGGGTTACTGGTTTGAGAATGACCGGCTATGTGCGAGCACCTTCCACAGCCACAACAGGATTGTTCAATGCCCCTGGTACCACCACTTTTGCTATCCCCTGTTTTACTGCAACACTGCTCGAGGACCCTTTTTCAATTGCCACAACTGGTTCACTACTTATTCCTTTCACCTTGATCATTGACTTCCTGCTACTTGATTCCCCACTTGGCTTGACTTCACTGGACCTGATCATCATTACCGTATGCGAGGGCTTCTTAGGCTCTCTTTTGTTTTGCACTATTTTAATCATATTGGTCTCATGATGGGCCGGGAGTGGATTCTGGTTGATATTAGGCGCCTCTGGGGCCTGAACCTCGATCCGACGAGTGTCAATGAGCTCTTGAATGGCTGTCTTCAACTTCCATCATTTCTCTGTGTCATGCCCCGGGGCCCCTGAACAATATTCACAACTCAACGAGTGGTCAAGATTTTTCGAAAGGGGATTTGGCAACTTATGCTCAATTGGATTCAACATTCCCAACTTTCTCAACCTGTGGAATACACTGGTATATGATTTCCCAATTGAGTGAAAGTCTTCTACTTCTACGTCCTATTATTCTTGAAGGCTTGGTTAGGGCAGAAACCTACTCCATGAGGATTTCTATAGGCTTTTAGAGGTGGGTAAGTGTTTTGGGGAGCTAGATAAGTATTTTGTGGGGTTGGCGCGCGCCATTACGCGTGGGCAGAAGGTTGAGGATATATTTGTGCATGATGGACAGAGAAGTGGGGATTTGGAGGGGGTAGTAGTGTTGTGGTGGGCTATATGGAATGTGGGGGTAAGTTTGGTGGTAGGGTCGAGGCTGGTTATAGTAAGGCGACGGGCCCCTGGACCAAGCTCTTGACTCAACTATCGCAACATCCTCTTTCTTCTTCTTTACCAGTACGCCCCTAGTGCCATTTTGAATGGCCTGGGTGGTTGCTTTGATTGCTGAATAACTCATGATCTTGTTGGTCTTGACTCCTTCCTCTACCATGCTTCCCATTTTCACCACTTCATTGAAAGATTTCCCTAATACTGACACCAAGTGACCGAAATAGGTGGGCTCTAAGGCCTGCAATAAGTATTCAACCATTTCACTCTCTTTCATCGGAGGGTCAACCCTCACTGCTTGCTCTCTCCAACGAAAGCCATATTCTCTGAAACTTTCCCCGGGTTTCTTCTCAATCTAGGTCAGTGACAGACGGTCTGGGACAATTTCAAGATTGTACTAAAAATGGCAGGCAAATGCTTGGGCCAGATCATCCCAAGTGTACCAACGACCATGATCTTGTCGGGTGTACAATTCCAAAGCTGAGCCACTTAAACTTTGACTAAAATAAGCCATCAGTAATTCATCTCTTCCACCTGCCCCTCTCATCTTGCTACAAAAACCTCTCAGGTGCGCCACTAGATCATCATGCTCATCATATAAATCAAACTTGGGCAGCTTGAACCCTGCTGGTAATTGGACATCTGGGAACAGACACAGGTCTTTATAGGCCATGCTTACTTGTCCACCTAGCCCCTTCATATTCCTAAAACATTGCTCCAAGCTTTTGACTTTCCTAACCATCTCCTCATGCTCACAATTCCTAGGAGGCTTCTCAGTTTCTACCGAGAGATCAAAATGAGGAGTGTAAGAACATGGTTCTGGTGCTTTGAAAGTTGGTTCTGGGGGATAATAATGATTTTCTTGAGTCTGGAACAGAGGCTCACTGAAAGATCGGTGCAATGCAGCAGGTGGAGGTGCCACAAACACAGGAGTGGTTGGTGGGGGAGGGTGTGGGACTGGTTTGGGTGGTGGGGCTGGTGGTGTTTGGGAGGTGGTGCCATAGCATTGTTGGTAAGTAGGAAAGGCCGGGGATGAATTCACAGTGGGAGGATCTTGAGGTTGAGCCAACGGTGGGATATAAGCAGGGTTGGCGGGATAAATCGATGGTGGATGCCCCTTTACCCAAGCTTGATACATTTCAGCCATTTGTTGCTTCAGCTTATACATCTCTTCTTTCATCACATTAACATAAACTTCTTCCATTTCTTTTTATGGGTCAACAATACTCGCCGCCAATTCTTGGTTGGCCATGTTCAGCTTGCCTTTTGACCGGGTATTGTAGGAATGGGTTGCCAGAATGCCAAAGCAACTAACCACCTGCCTGGACTCAATACATCAACAACAATTTTGTTAGCGATTATATTGGTAGCCGCACATTTGGGGAATGAATGCACCTAAGCAGTTAGCCATTTCTATTATGCATTTGCTCGACTGCTTGCGTTATCCCGACTTTCTTTATTTCTATTTTGCAACTTCCTTTTCTTTCTTTCCCTCTTTCTTTCATCATTGTTTTCTCTCTTTTTTCTACCATCTGATGTCTCTTTCTTGTTTTTCTGCTCTTATTTTCTTTTTCTCTACTTCCCCTCTCGTGTTTTTCCTTCTTTCGTTTTTCCTCTCTTCTTTTTCCTTCTTTTCTTCTTATTTTATTTGGTTACGGTTGAATCCTATGGATATTGCCTACGTATCATGACCCTGCATGAATCAGACCAAGCGTAGTTCTTGGGGATATAAATGAAAAATAAATAACAAAAAATATTTTTGGGATTTTCAATTTTTCATAAAAACAAACACTTTGACTACAAGGACTCGAGACCCACAAACTTGAAAGAAACTAACAAACTTAGAAAAAGATCAACTCAAAAGACCTAACAGACTCAAAACAGAAAGTACCGACTCAAATAAAGATCACAAATACATTAAAGCCTTGAAAACTCCTGGAGCTCTCGGGGTGTTGTTTGGTTCTGCTGTGGGCTCGTCTGCAAGATCCCCCTGGAGCCTTTCCATATCTCTCATTACCTGCTGGACAAATGTCATGAATGCCGCGAAGAAAGTGGTGCGGGTCATGTCCTCACATGCTTGGCATTTTACCACGACGTGCTCTGCGATCGCCCTGACCCTTTCACGGATCCTACCCTTCTCTCGTAATAAATACCTAATTTGCTGGGCTCTAGCTTCCAAAGTTTACTCAGCTACATGGCTATGGTATTGAAATTGTCGCAGATCCCTTTCCAACCATGCTATCAAGGCATCAAAATGCTCCCTTTCGGCTTCGAAATCTCTTTCCTGCTTAGCCATTTCATTTTCAATATCTTGACCTTTTTCTTCATACTTACCATCCCCTTGTCGTATTTCTCCTTCAGCTAACGGATGAGACTGGAACGTTCCCCTGCATCCTTGGCTAGCTTAGCTGGAGCATTTGCTAGCTCCACTTCGGTCTTCTGTAAATCATCCTCGAAATCACGTGCTTTCTGGGTGTGTAGATGAGCTTTTCGTCTTTTTTACTCCGTCCCGGGTTTTCAATTGTTATTTTCATCTTTCAGATTTGGGCTTTGAGAGCTTCATTCTCTTGGACCAATTTTCTTCTCTCGACTTCGGCTTCTTGGGCTTGGAGATCATTGTTGAATTCTAAGTTTCTCAGCTTTTCTTTCAAGGCATGAATCTCAGCTTGATATGCCTTTTCTGTTTCTCCCTATGCTAATCTTTCTTGGATTTTGTCATCAAAAGCATGCACATGAGGTCTTTTGGCAGGCCTCTCAGGTCGGGTTCCGGCTCGTTGTTCACATAAGACCTCTTCTCAAACCAGGCAGCATAGTTTGGATCCACTTCTCCCTTTGCGACATCTAGTACCTGGCTGCCATTTTTAAGATACCAACAACTATTCCAATCTTGTTGAACTAAAGCCTCGGGCAATTCGGCTTCTGGATGCAACTCTATGACCTTAGTACTTAAATCTTCATCTTTGGGCACAATCTGATACCTTCCCAATTGTCTCAAGACCCTCTGTGGCGCATATGGCTGAATACTTTTCACACCCATTATCCTCAAGTATCCTTTAGCAGTAGTCATGTATATGGCTTCTGTCTTTGGGAGCCATCCTATAGACCACTCAATTTGACTTGCTTTGAGGGATTTCAGATGAGACACCCATGCTTCAAATCTTTCTGGCACATTGTAATCCTTTACCCTTTCTTCGTAACTGGTGATGAAGTTAGTTGGGCTCGAGCCATAACTCATGAATCTGGGGTGATGGCGAAGATGCTCGATCATCCACATTTGTAAGAGTATATTGCAACCTTCAAAGAATTAGGCACCAGCTTTCCATAAAGTCAACACGATATAGATATCCGCCAGTACCAAAGAGGCAAGTGTATGGTCTTCCTTGGTAGTAAGCATATGTGCGATTCTAGCCATTCGAATATCAACTGTCCCTATCTCATTTGGAAAAACCATAATCCCTAGGAATGCCACAATAAATGCAACCCGGCGATGAATTTGCCAACAAACCTTATCTTGTTTGTTGCTCAACCCCTTTTCATGTGCTTCAAAACTAGAAGAGTGACCAAACCTAAAGTATAAGAAATGGAAAGCACAACACCCATTGCTTACGTGATTTTTACTTGTCTGTTTACTGATATTCAGGAGGTCAAAAAACTTGTGCACCGACGGAGCCCAAGGAAATATAAGTTGTTGCTTCCTCAAATCTCGTCCAAACTCAATGTACCCGGCTATGTCCTCCAAATTAGGGGTAACCTTAAAGTCTGAGAAGTGAAAAACATTACGAGCGGGGTCCCAGAAAGTTATTAGAGCCTTGATCAGATCGTCCCGTGGTTTAATCTCCCAGATGTCTATAGGAGCGCCCAACTACTTTCTCACCCATTTCTGACCATCCTGATCTGAATCATTCCACCACATGTGCAAATGCACCCGTGCCTGCTCCCTGATCATTTCTGGTGGTTAGGTTTGACTCCAGTGGACCCTTTTGAAAACAGGTTTATATAAAATACAAAAGACCATGATCCCTTCCTTGATATGCCAATTTTAGCCAAGTGGCTATTTTTGCAAGTGTGGTCCCTTCCCAATTCCATACGAATTTTATGGCCGGAGACGGTTTATTTAATGACACTTCTCAACCTTGTCCATTCGTTTACGAAGATAGACCTTCAACAACTGAAGAATACTCTAAGGCTATCTCGGCAAGAGCGGTTTAAAACATTGACGACATTGAATCGGCTTATTTTGACCAAACTTCCAAACTACATTTCTTAGACCCCCTAATTTCTTTTTCTTTCTTCTTTTTTCAAAAATAAGGCCGGACCTTATATAGGTTACCTACGTATCCCACACCCGATGAGAATCAGAACTACGTAGTTCAGCCGACATTAATTTTTGAAATAACTATTTTTGAAAAATTCGGTAGAGTTTCAGGGTATTTTCAAATATCGGGTTTTCTTTAGAACCGGGCTTTATTCCTTCATCACTCTTGGTCTTTTTCTCTCTTTTTGGTATTTTCCCTCTCTTTTTCTTTTCTTTTTTCTAGCTGGTCAACATGTAAGCCGAAACAAATAAATGTTCACGTAGCACATAGAATGCATCATGATGGTCTGTTATTTTTGGTACACCTGTCCTAGAGGGGCCCAAACCTTATGGTGAGTCCCCTAAGTCAAAATGCATGTGATGAAAACAAGCGCTCCTACTAGGGATCCAACATGAGGCTGTGTTTTCTAAGTTTAAATCCTGGGGTTTTGATCTAGACATGGGGTACCCGAGCGGATAACTGGGGCCGAGGAGGAGGCAACATACCAGGAGCACTAAATTCTGCCCGACCTTGTCGCCTTCCCAGCCTCGCTCTATTTGGTATAATTTCTACAGAAAAAGCGGGCTACGCGAACGTATGCACCATTTTCAGAAGACTCAGATGGGTGGCGCGAGAAGACAGTTATATACAATTCAAATAATATTAAAGCGGTAAACAGATAGTATTTTAGCACATAGATTCAAAAAAATACAATAATATCAACAATAAATAAGCCAAGTAAAAATCATAAAACAAGCTCGACTTCTTGAACCCTGAACCAAAAGTTCTAGGTTCTCCTCCCCAGCAGAGTCGCCAGAGCTGTCACACCTCCTTTTCCACTACTACACCCCCAAAGAGATATAATAAAGGAGCTATTTCCAACTTGAAGTGACAATCGAAATGGGATTATTTAATTAAAAAAATCAGAGTCTCCACTTGGGAGATTTATGGTGTCCCAAGTCACCGGTTTCAAATCCCGAATCGAGGAAAAGATTGACTCTGTTTATGTCTGCGAACCAGAAATCCGGGTAAGGAATTCTGTTAACCCGGGAGAAGGTGTTAGGTACTCCTGAGTTCCGTGGTTCTAGCACGTTCTCTTTGATATAACTTGGCTTATGAAATTATTTAATTACTGATTTTGGAACCTATGTGCATTTATTTCTTACCGCTTTTAAATAAGAAAAAATATCTTGAAACGGGTTACGCGTACGTATACCCTCTTATTTGGCGCGTCAAAAATCATGTCACGCGAACGTGTCCACAATTAATAACGCTTTATTATTAAGAAATTTTGGGCCGAAGTTGTGCGAACGCATACTCCGGTTTTATTTTTAGAAGCGTAATTGTGTTACGCGGACGTATATACAATCACATTAGTATTTTTAAACGGCCCTAAAGGATATTCTACGAAATATTAGTCATTTTTAATGTCTAGGTTATAAACCTAATACAAGGGCCATAAAAAACTAATTAATAGCCCACGAAAACCTATTTTTTATTATTGAGAAAAGTTTGATCGGAGTTGCGCGAACGCATACTCCAAATTGATTTTTAGAATTGTGATCATGTTACGCGAATGTATATGCGATCACAATCATGTTTTGGATGTCCCTAAAGGATATCCTACGAACATTATTCTTTTTATTTTTTCATTACGTGTTTTGGAACCTTGCAAAATCAAGAGCCAGCCCAAAAGATTGTAGTACAATTGGCCTTTTCCTAAAAGAAATAAAAAAAACTAAATCGGCCCAATTACTAGTTCCCTACTGTTCTTCAGCCATTTTCAGTAGTGCCTACCTCATTAAATTAACCCGACGCCCCTTTTAAATTTAAAAACGGTCTCGATATTAAGGACCAAATTGGGAGCCCTGCAGTCGCTAGGTCAACATCGAATCCCCATCCCATGAACAATATCCGAGATCGCCAATGAATTCAAAATGAGCCCAAAAGCAAGACTAGTTCATATACCAGCAACTTTGGAATTGTTTTAACTCATCCACAACCAATCAAGAGCTCCAGTTATGCTAATTAACAATAAGCAAAAGAATTTCGAAATAACAGCTACAAGTTCCAATTCTAAGACTTTGACTTTAAAGGCCACACGACACTGACTTATTCTGATCATTCAACATCTAATACTATCATGAATATATATCAACACATTACTCATTAAAAATCCTAGAGAAACAAAACTTCAACTAAAAAGCTTAAATTTAGGGAAACGATCGAAAGTGCTATAGGGATTTTCTGAATGTAGCATGTAAACACCTCTTATGACTACTCCTGGCAATCCCTTTCATATATTTTCATCAATTTCACACTTCGGGGAATCCAAACAGTTAAACCATACACATTATATTCAAATAAGGGTCCATAATCATAATCTCTCAAACCACTGAGCATTGAATCACAGTCTACTATAAGATGACAATAATTGGGGAAACCTTAGCATATAAGATTTAACTAATAATAGCACAAAACACCATTGCTTCAGGAGATTCCATTACACCTAGATTCAGAAATTGACTTCTAGTCAAGAAAATTCAAGCGATCTCAAGTTTAACCATATTTCTTAAAACCAAGCCTTGAATTACATTCAATTGGTCTTCAAAGTGTTAGAGAAATACCTGAAAAATGAAAGTAAGAGGGAGGCAAGATAAGCAGTAGCAACAACAGGAAACCAATAGCAAAATGAGACCACGAAAACACTTTAAACCTAAAACTGATGCTCAGTAACTAGAAATCCAAAATCAAAACTCAAAACCCAGTTTTTAAACACCAACTTTAAGTCATTTCAACCCAAATAGCTTAAAACACCATTTTAGGAATTAAAAGTCGAAGAGATCATAGAAAAAACTTAATGAAATAGTGACTTCGACAATCTTCAAACAAAATAGCACCAAGCTCAATCTATTTCCATTCAAATGATTCGCAGGAAATTCAAAGGTTCAAAAGAGACTGAAAATCACCCATAATTAGATGAAACAGTAGCAGTGTTTTTTTTTGTATTTTTCTTTCTGACCACCTCCCTTGCAAGGAAAGTACACAATACCTTTATAGGCAAGCAAGTGTGGCAAACTTCAGAATTAGTTTTTTTACCCTTTACCCCTTTTGAATTTTGTTTTAACTAATTTCCCCCCTAAATTTCTGACTTGCTACCCAAGTAATATTATCAAAAATAAGAAATTGCAATTCAAACCCCAACCTAGAAGCTTCTAGGGGCTTTTTATTTCAGTACCAGAAAATTCCCTAGCTTAATTTACCCAAAATACCCCTTTTAACTACCCTGAAATTACTTTTAGCCTACCCATTAATTCAAATGGTCTACTGCATCCGCAGGTGCCCACAACTTTTAGGCTGCCTGGACTTTCGAGGCCCAAAATGTGATGAGAGGCACCACAGGCCATGAAGGAGGTGAACCCAAATCATTTCAATCATTTTAACAACAAACAAAAAATAATGGACCCAAAGCACATAGAAACGAGCCAAAATGAAATCATAAACTAAAGAAGAAAAGAGCCAAACACATTAAAATACTGAAGATTATTAATATGACTCAAATTTTAAACCTACAACATATATTAACTAGCATTTAACTAAAGAAGAAGAAATGAAAAGAAACAGACCCAATACAATCGAGATGTATTCTGAGACATAACGAGGGAGGAGATGAGTATGAACAGAAGAGAATGAAGAGAAGAGAAAAAAAATAACGACAAACAGAGAAAATACTTAATAAAATTAATCATGAGACGATGAGTTGCATGGACTTCCTTTGACTTCGATTTGAGGCGAAAATGAGTGTTAGTCATTTTCCTCTCGCAAGAACAAATGTCTAACACTTATTTTAGCCCCAAAATCAATTTGAAGCTCATAGAGGAACCAGATCTAACCTTGAAATGAAAGGGCGAAGTACAGGGGTTTTTGGATGAACTAAATGGGATACGAGGTGAGGGGAGTTTGTCTGACTGAATTTTGAGTGGTATTTGAAGGGAAGCCGCCACCGAATGGCGGTAGAGACTCATGGTGGTGGCTAGGGTTTCAAAGATTCGAGAGGTTCGGGGAAGTTTTTGAGGTAAACTAATGGTAGATTGGGGTTGAGGAGGTCGAGGCGAGCCTATGGTGTTAATTTGGGGGTCTTTGAACGATCGCCGCCGGCGGAGGCGATTTCCGGCCGGCGGTTTATGATGGTTGGTGGTGGAATTACGTTCTCTGATGAACATGTGAGAGACGGAGGGGGTAGGGGGTTCTGAGGGGTGGGGTCCTATTTGGACATTTAAATACAAAATGATCTAGGCTTCCCAGCCGCTCGATCATCAAACCTCGATGGCTGGGATTGAATCCCCTGATACGACGTCGTTTTGGGTCCTTGGGGAGGCTGGACCGGGCTGGGAATGGGTTTGGGCTAATTTGGGGCGGGTATTTAACATTGGGCCTGAAAAATTTCAAATTTTGGTCCACAAATCTGATCTCCTCAATTCAATTTTTCATTTAATTCCTTTTATTTTCCACTTTTTTTTCAATTTCTTTTCAAGTAAAAATTAAAATAAAATAAAATCTAAACTAATTCCTAAATCCAATTAACCCTACCACATTGCATTAATTAACTAATAATTACCACAACTAATGAAAACCCAAATTAAAGAAAATTACCAAAAGTTCCAAACTAAAATCAAAAGTGCAACAATAAACTATTTTTGTGATTTTTGTATTTAGTAACACAACTCAATTACTAAATAATTCTTAAAATGCAACATTAACTCCTAAATGCACGTGCAACACAATTTTTGGTATTTTTTTACTAATTAAAATGCATAAATAACAATGCAAACAATTAACAGAAAAATGCCACAAAAATCCATAAAATTGCAAATAATAAAAAGAAATTATTTTGTTTGAAACTATGAGAGTAATTCATATAGGGCAAAAATCACGTGCTCACATTGTCCCGTTGTCCAAATTATAAATATGTAGGAGAAACACCCGGAATACTAATCTGTAGTCCCAAAGTAAATATCCAGTATAAGGAATCTACCGGGTGCTGTCCCGTAGTCCCAAATATAAAAGTGCAGAGGGATCTACCAGAATACCGATCCGTAGTCCCAAATAACACGCAGGGGGATCTCCCAGGATATCATCCCATAGTCCCAAAATAAATACACAATCATCTCATAAGAATATGTAGTTCTATTCAAGAATTTTACAGGAAATTCTACTCTAACATGCTGCACAAAGTACAATTAGGCAATTAAAGCAGGTAAGACAATTAAATCATATAGGCATGCTTTTCCTAATCTAAACAAGAGGCTTCAAGTACAAGCATTTGCTCAATTACAAGAAAACATAGGTATTAGCTTAATGAAAATGAGATTTTCAACAATTAGCACGTGTACGCACTCGTCACCTCACGTATACGGCACTCATATAACAACAATACCAAATCCTAAGGGAGTTCCCCCACACAGGGTTAGGCAAGCCACTTACCTCGAACCAGCTCAGTCAACTCGAAACCACGTTCTTGCCACGAGTAACCAACTCCAAATGGCCCAAATCTATTCAAAGTAATTGCATAATGTAAGTATAACTTCAAGTAACTAATTTAACTAATTAATTCGAAGCTATCACGCGAAATTAAGAAAATTACCCAAAAAGTCCCCGGGGCCCACATCTTGGAATCCGATAAAATTCACAAAACTAGAATTCTTACACACTCACGAGTTCATACATACGAAACACATCAAAATCTGACCACAAACGACCATTCAAATCCCTAATTCAAATTCTCCAGTTTCAAACCTTAAACCCCCAATCTTTAACCACTAATTTCCATAAATTTCTTGTCTAATCCATAGAATATCACCATTGAAACGAGTTTTAGTTCCAAAAAAATCTTACCTCTACGAATTCCCCTTGAACTCCCTCTCAAAAATGTCCCAAAAAGGTTCAATCCCGGATAAAAATGGTGAAAACAACCCAAATTTCGGGAAGGGGAACTTATATACTTTCTGACTCAGGGATTCTGCACCTGCTGCCCGTTTCCCTCTTCTGTTGTCTCAAAACACTCCGAATCTCACAACAAATCATCCTCGCAAATCAAAATAGCATAACAAACATGGGGAAAGCAATTAATAGAAGATCAGGGCGTTAATTCTTGAAATGACCGGCCGGGTCGTTACATCCTCCCCCTCGTAAAAGATTTGTTCGTCCTTGAACGAGCATAGAGACATACCTGAAGTAGTGAAAAGATGAGGGTAACGGCTAAAGATGAGGGTAACGGCTACACATATCCTGCTCGGTCTCCCAAGTCGCCTCCTCGACTGGCTGACCCCGCCACTGAACCTTCACTGATGCAATGTCCTTTGTCCTCAGCTTTCGAACCTCCCTGTCCAATATTGCCACTGGCTCCTTAACATACGGTAGATCCTTGTCCAACTAAACTGAACTGAAATCCAACACGTGCGACAGATCACTGTGATACTTCTGATGCATCGAAACATGAAATACCGGATGGACTCCTGCCAAGCTGGGAGGTAAGGCAAGCTCATAAGCAACCTCCCCAATATGTCGCAATATCTCAAAAAGACCAATAAACCTCGAACTCAGTTTCCCCTTCTTCCCAAATCTCATAATGCCCTTCATAGGTGAAACCCGAAGTAAGACCCACTCTCCAACCATATAGGAAACATCACAAACCTTCCGATCCGCATAGCTCTTCTGTCTGGACTGGGCTGTGCGAAGTCTATCCTGAATCACCTTAACCTTCTCCAAGGCGTCCTGAACCAAGTCTGTGCCATATAATCTGGCCTCACCTGGCTCCAACCAACCCGCTGGGATCTGCACTGCCTACATTAAAAGCCTCATACGGTGCCATCTAAATGCTGGACTGATAAGTGTTGTTGTAGGCAAACTTCGCCAGTGGCAAGAACTAATCCCAAAAACCTCCAAACTCCATCACATACATGCGGAGCATATCCTCTAAAATTTGAATAGTGCGCTCGGACTGTCCGTCCGTCTGGGGGTGAAATGTTGTACTCAATTCCACCCGAGTACCCAACTCATGCTGTACGTCCATCTAGAACCGTGATGTGAACTGAGTACCTCTATCTAAAATGATGGAAACTGGAATACCATGCCGATGAACAATCACGCGGATATAAATCTCTGCCAACCGCTCTGAAGAATAGGTAGTACACTCGGGAATGAAATGTGCGGACTTGGTCAGCCGATCCACAATCACCCAAATGGCATCGAAATTCCTCAAGGTCCGTGAGAGTCTAACTACGAAGTCCATGGTGATTCTTTCCCACTTCCACTCCGAAATGTCTAACTGATGAAGCAACCCATCCGGTCTCTAGTGCTCATATTTCACCTACTGACAATTGAGGCACCTAGCCACAAACCCAACTATATCTTTCTTCATCCACCTCCACCAATAGTGTTGTCTCAAATCTTGGTACATCTTCGTGGCTCCCGAGTGGATGGAATACTGCGAACTTGGGCCTCGTCTAGAATCAACTCCCGAAGCCCATCGACATTGGGTACACATACCCGACCCTGCATCCTCAATACCCTGTCATCACCAATTGTCACATCTATGGCATCACTATGAAGAACCTTTCCTTGCGGACAAGGAAATAAGGGTCATCATACTAACACTCCCTAATACAATTAAATAAAGAAGACCAAAAAATCACGCAAGCTAGAATCCAACTAGCTAAGTCCAATCTCACAAACTGACTGGCTAAGTCCTGAACATCTATCGGCATGGGCCTCTCCGGTGCTGGTAGATAAGCCAAACTCCCCAAACTCTCTGCCCGGTGACTCAAAGAGTTGGCCACTACATTGGCCTTGCCCGGGTGATACAAAATAGTGATATCATAGTCCTTCAGCAGCTCTAACCACCTCCGTTGGTGAAAATTAAGGTCCTTCTGCTTGAACAAGTGCTGCAAACTCTGGTGATCAGTATAGATCTCATAAGGAACACTGTACAAATAATGACGCCAGATCTTCAAGGCGTGAACAACGTCAGCTAACTCGAGCTCATGGACATGACAATTCTTCTCATGTACCTCAACTGTCTGGATGAATAGGCAATCACCCTAACATCCTACATCAATGCCACTCTAAGTCCAATCCTCGAGGCATCAAAATAGAAAGTATAAGACCCCGAACCTGTAGGCAATATCATAACTAGGGCCATAGTCAAAACTATCTTGAGTTTTTGGAAGCTTGCTTCACACTCTTCCATCCACTGGAATGGAGCACCCTTCTAGGTCAGCCTGGTTATAAGTGCTGTAATAGATGAAAACCCCTCAATAAATCAACGGTAACAACCCGCCAAGCCAAGAAAACCGCGGATCTCTGTAGTTGAGGATGGTCTGGGCCAACTCTAAACTACTTCCACTTTCTTCAAATCCACCTTTATCCCCTCCCTCGACACCACGTGACCCAAGAATGCCACGAAATCCAAACAAAACTCACATTTCGAGAACTTTGCATATAACTTCTTTTATCTCAAGTCTGAAGCATTGTCCTTAGGTACTGCTCATGATCCTCCCGATTCTGGGAGTATACCGGAATATCATCAATAAAGACAATGACAAACGATTTAAGTTATGGCCGAAACATACTGTGCATCAAATGCATGAAGGCTGCTCGGGCATTGGTCATCCCAAATGAAATGACAAGGAACTTGTAATGACCATACCGAGTCCTGAAAGCAGTCTTCGGGATATCTGGCTCCCAAATTTTCAACTTATTATAACTTGAATGCAAGTCAATCTTAGAAAACACTCGTGCACCCTGTAACTGGTCAAAACAATCATCAATACGAGGCAAAAGATATCGGTTCTTCATTGTAACTTTGTTCAACTGACGATAATCAATGCACATACGCATAGAACCATCTTTTTTCTTCACAAACAAGATAGGGGCACCCCAAGGTGATACACTAGGCTGAATAAAACCCTTATCAAGCAATTCCTGTAACTGATCCTTCAACACCTTCAACTCAGGAGAGGCCATACGATAAGGAGAAATAGAAATGGGCTGAGTGCTCAACAACAAATCAATGTCAAAATCAATATCTTTATCGGGCGGCATGCCCAAAAGATCAGCTGGAAACACATCAAAGAAATCCCATACTACCGGTACTGAATCAACTGTAGGGGTATCAATAGTGACAACTCTCACATAAGCTAGAAACGTGTCACACCCCTTATCAACTATTCACTGAGCCTCAAGGAAATAAATAACTCTACTGGGAGTGTGATCTAAAGTACCCCTCCACTCTACTCACGATATACCCGTCATAGCCAGCATCACAGTTTTGGCGTGACAATAAAGAATAGCATAATAGGGAGACAACTAGTCCATGCCTAAGATAACATCCAAATCAACCATGCTGAGCGATAATAAATTGGCTCTGGTCTCAAAACCACTAAGAGCAACCAAACACGATCGATAAATGCGGTCCACAATAAGAGAATCTCCTACATGAGTAGAAACATAAACATAGGAACTCAAAGAATCCCGAGATACACCCAAATGTGGGGAAAATGAGAATACACATAAGAATATGTGGAGCCTATATCAAATAAAACCGATGCATCTCTATGACAAACCAGGACAATACCTGTGATGACAGAATCGAAGGAGGCGACAGCCTCAGTATGGGCAGGAATAATATAATATCTGGCCTGGCCTCCCCCTCTAGGGTGATCTCTACATCCCCAACCTCTACCCCTAGTTGGCTGAGCAGGTGGGGTAGCAACTGGTGCTATGATCATAGCTTGGGAACTCTGCATGGCACGCTGTGGCTGAGAAGTCGGTAGAGGTGCACCTCTCCTAAGTCTGGGGCAATCCCTCACTATATGGCATGTGTCACCACACTCAAAACAAGCTCTAGGAGGATGTGTCAGCTATGATTGGCTCGGGCCAGGTCTGCTGGACTGACCACTGAAAGCACTCCACGCATGAGGCGCACTAAATACTGGAGGTGTATAATAAGGCTCCTAAGGCCTAGGAGGAGTTGGAATACCACTGGCTGCTGGAAGAGCTAAATGAACGGGGCGACTCATATAACCCCTACCATGACGGACTACAGCTAGGGCACGAGCACTAGAATAATGGACCGACTCTCGAGACCTCTTGGCCTCCCTCTCCTCTCTATCCCGAGCATGAATACCCTCTACTCTCCTAGCAATACTCACCACTTGCTAATAAAAAATATCCATCTCCAACTCTCGAGTCATGCTAGACCTGATACTTGGAATGAGCCCTTCAATAAACCGACGAAACTCTCTCACTAACTGTAGAAACCAAGGTCGGTGCCTGCCCAGCATACTCTGGAACAATCATAATGCCCTAGCAAAAATGCTCAAACTCTGCACGCCATACATCCCCGAGGCTGTAAAGGACAAACTCTCTCAAGAACATATCTAAAAACTGAGTCCAACTAAGGGAAGCTTCCTCAGCTGGACTGTCAAACTCAAAAGTATGCGACCATTGATAGGTTGCTCCTCGAAGTTGGAAGGCAGTGAAAGAAACCTCACTCGATCCTGATATTCCCATAGTGCGGAGTATACGGTAGCACTCCTCCAGAAATCCCAGGGCATCATCTTATGCTAGACCACTGAATACATGAGGTTTTTACTTCTTGAACCTCTGAAGCCTCCGTTTTTCATCCTTAGAAGTCGCTTCCCTATCCTCAGGCTCAATTGGGGCTACAGGCGGTACCCGTATAACCTCTGGGATCTGATCAACCTGGTCCATCTGCTCAGGAGTACGGGCGGCAAGAGTCTGTGCTCCTCCCCCGACCTGGGATGTGGCTACAGCGAGGGGAATCAACCCTACCTGAGCTTGAGTAGTGTATATGCTCATGAACTGTGCAAGAGTCTCTTGAAGAGATGGAGTAGCAGTAGCAGTAAGCGTATCAGGTGCCTGGACTACGGCGGGAATTGCTAGTGTCTCCTCGGTGGCAGCTCACGTGGATGCTCTTGCTACACAACGTGCACGTCCTCGGCCTCTACTCTGGCCCCAACCTTTGATAGCTCTAGCAGGGGGCACAAGTGCCTGGTCATCTACGGTAGCACGTGTCCTCATCATCTGTGAGAGAATAGAAGACAAAAGTTTAGAATTGTGATATCAAAAAAATCTCGCACAACAAGGAAATCAAATGAAGTGGAATTTTCCTAACAGGTACATAGCCTCTCGTAGATAAGTACATACGTTTCCGTACTGATCTATGAGACTCTAATAAACTGGCTTGTGATTCATGACTCCTATGAACCTAGAGCTCTGATGCCAACTTGTCACGATACAAGTTCTCCCTCCATGAATCTTTATGATGGCACCTAGTCTCAATGACTAGGTAAGCCTAACAATTTGCAGAAAAAGGGAATAAAGATACAAAAGTAGCAATTTACGGAAAACATAATAAAGAAGGTTTAAAATGCCTCTCGACATACACCATAATAACACTCTCAACCAATAACAACACTCCCAAAACCCGGAATCTCATGAAATCACAAGCTGTTGAATAACTACAAAGTGTTCTAACTCCAGAATGTCTAAGAAAAAGTAAATACAGGAGAACTAAAGCTAGATGCAAGAATAAAGAGGGACTCCTCGGTCTGAGGACGCGGTAGATATACCTCGAAGTCTCTGAAGATCACCACGCCTCACAAATAGTATGGGTCAGCCGAAGTACCTGGATCTGCACACGAAAAACATGTGCAGGAAAGGATATGAGTATACCACAACGGTACCCAATAAGTGCCAAGCCTAACCTCGTTCGAGTAGTGATGAGGAAGGTCAGTGCCCTACTAGTTATAGATAAAAAAACAAGGTAATCAGGATAGAATACGATAGTATAATTAAAGTTCTAACAGTCTATAATGAATAAAATAACAGAAAGAATCTAACTTAGTACAAGGGGCTCACCAAGACTATGAGAGGAGGATACTCAGCTACGCGCGATTCGCACTGTCCGCTCTGGAGCCACCTACATTCATTTAAAAATGTAGTGCCCCCGGCAAAAGGGACGTTAGTACCATGGAATAGTACTAGTATGTATAACTAAACACCATCTTATTAGAAAGAACTATCATACAGGAACAAGGAAATCACAATAGACAATCAAAAGCTTTAACCGAGCACCACATCATCATACAAAAGAATCATATAACTTTCACATCATTTCCATAGCTTTAGTTTGGGGCATTTCATACTGTTCATCACCATCCACATACCACCGTTATCTTGAGCGGAGTCCGATCATGACCCGATCAGCTAGGTTACCTCATTTGACACATATACCTCAATTATAATCTTATTCTCCTTTTCCAGAATTTAATATCAGCACATTACGACCATGTGTACGGTATGGTGTCCGATCACGGCCCGATCGGCTAGGCCACCTTACCTAGGCGTTGTTCCTTCCTCATTAATCATCTCGTTTGAATCTTTATTTCACATATATCATATCAATTCATTGGCACTTAGGGCCACAATTATCATATCATTTCCACTTCCAATGTCAACCTTGCATTTTCTAATCATAGTAGCAATTCAAGTTACAAGCACAGGTAAGATTTTACATAATTAGCATGACAATCTCAGTTTTAAATCTTGACGTGAAGTCCAGGCAATTTCAACACATGGTTCATATTCTTTCCACATCTTCAAATATCTAGGATAGTACTTTGCACACATTGAGGCACACCTTTCATGTTTGCATATACAATTCCAAAACCAATTCTTGTAAAATAATAATCAATACATCAATCAAGTTTTGAGTCTTACCACATTTGCACATACACATACCAATGGAGCTCAATTTCTAATAGGAGGGGATTTTAGCCATATATACCTCAATAGAGCTTTCCTTAAATTCTTGCAAAAAATTATGGGACTCTTAGCTAGCGTTTGGCCATAGATTCCAAATTTATTTGGAAAAATTTGATTTGGGTAAAATTTGGTTTGAAGATGAAAATGTGTTTGGACATACGTTTTCAAAACATATTTTCCAACTTTATTTTGAAAAAACATGTATATAATTTCCAAGTTTTGGGATTTTTGCCCAAATTCAGCTCAATAGCTGATTTTGGAATTTGAAATTTTTGATTTGGGATTTGGGCAAAATATGAGCAAAATTTATGGCCAAATATGAGTTTTGAAAATAAATCTCAAATTTATTTTGGCAAAACTTATGACCAAACGGGGCTTTAGAAACTTCAATCTATTTTATGAAAATTACAAAGTGAACCAAGAATTAGAGACATGCTTAAGATTCTAGATATTTTAAGTATATTATCAAACATTAAGTGTGCAATGTGATTTTTGGACCCTTTTGTGAGAGGCTTTCATCGCCTTATACCCCAATTAATATCCATTTAACTCACAATCTTACCATACCCCATTATCACTCATGCGTGCAAGATAATTAATCCTTATACCTATGAACTCACTTGCTAATCAATTATTTTAATAGAAATTTCGAAATTATAGATTAGGGCTCAAGTTCTTACCTCTTGGAGTGAAGGCCTAGCAGCTTTTCTTGATAATATTCAAGGCCTTAGGCAAGGACTGAGTGGGGAATTATTGAAGATCACCCTCTCTCTCTAGAACTTCCTCTCTCACTCTTTTTGTAGTAAAATAGCTTAAAAGGGATCTTATGGGGTGTTTATAATGGGATGGGGTTGGGTTTTAAAAGTTAGAAAATAGGAACCCCGACGAAATCTGCGATCGCATAATGGACATGCGGCCCGCGAAATGGACCGCAAAAATGGTCCAAAAAACTGAACAAATTTTCTGGGTATGCGATTGAAATACAGTCCGCATACCTGTTCTGCGGTCACATAATGCACCGCAGAACTGCTTCTCACAAAAAAATCCAAGTGGATTATGCGATGACTATGCTGCCCGCATATTGATTATGTGATCGCATAATTGGCCGCATGGTTGACCTTATATTAACCTTCAAACGGTCTGGGCTCTGCGGCAACTATACGATCTACATATCTATTATGCGACCGCATAATGGACCGCAGAAATGCACTTTTCTGGAAAATATAATTCCTCAACTTTTTAATGCACAGATCAATCCAAAGGGTCCAAACCGATCCTAACTTAGCACTACGAGATTCGGGTTTTGAGTAGAAATTCTCTCGGGACCTTACATCCTCTCCCACTTAAGATCATTCGTCCTCGAATAAGGATCAAGTTTCACTTATTAGCAATATTTATGCAATCCTCCACTTTTCACAACATGAAACATATTAATAGTCCCCCAAATTTGGCTACCTCCCTAAATTTTCCAAAACTTTTGCTAGAGTTTCCTTTGTAACTAGGCATATCCACATGTCAGAGGGCCCCAAAAACATATCCTAACAACATATGCACGTTCCATAGACATATCATAACTTGTTCAACACTAGCCATGGCCACATAGGCAACATATAACCAAGACAGAACAATTTTACATTGATCAAATCAGAAGATAAGAGTTCATATGGGCCAAATGTATAAAAAAGCTATTACATGGCTGTCACGCCCCAACCTCGGGAGGCGCGGCCGGCGCTCAATCGAGTGACCCCAACTGAGCAAGCTTTACCAAAAACTATCTACCCAACTCAATACGAATAAGGGGACCATGCTTTCATTTATTCAACAAAGGGAGATAGTATATTCAACATTTTTAGTTCATTTTAGATCACAACATTAAACTGTAGATAAGTTAGTTTCCAAGGTTCCTATAGAGTTACAATTCATAGGCAACGTAGGTTTAGATTTACAACATGGATAGCACGCCCATTCAATGCCCATACCTAACCCACATGTATGTCTACGGAGCCTCTAAGTTTACAAAAAAAAAAAATATGACAACGCCGGCAACAAAGCCCTGGCTATACCTCAAAAGTGAAAGTCCAAAATAAGAACATGTACAATATAGCCCCTTGAAGGAGAAAGGGGCTCACCAAGATATTTGGGAAGGAGAATGCTCCGCTACACACGATCGGCACTATCTACTATGGAGCCACCTACATTCATTTTAAAAAAATGTAGTACCCCGGCAAAAGGGGCGTTAGTACCATGGAATAGTACTAGTATGTATAACTAAACACCATTTTACTAGAAAGAACTACCAAGCAATGACAAGTAAATCACATAGGTAAATCACATATGCAACTCATAAAATCATTTACATAATTCCCATAACTTAGTTTGGGGCATTCCTTTCATACATTCATCATTGTTCTCAATACCACCGCTATCTTGAGCGGAGTCCGATCACGACCCGACCGGCTAGGTTGCCTCATTTGAGGCATGTATCTCAATCACTATTTCATTTCCTCTATCCGGAGTTCAATATCAGCACATTACCACCATGTGTGCGGCATGGTGTCCGATCACGACCCGATCGACTAGGTCACCTTATCTAGGCGTTGTTCCTTTCCCATTAGTCATCACATACGATTCTTTATTTCACATATATCATATCAATTCTTTGGCACTTAGGGCCACCATTATCACATCGTTTTCCATTTTCTATATTCATCATGAAAGTTGTGATCATAAACATATACAAGAGTAGTTTAAGTTGCAAGCACAGGTAAGTGACCACATAGCTAGCATGAATAATTCTCAGTTTTAATCTTGGCCTATAGCCTAAGCAGTTCGACACATAATTGTATTCTTCATACTTCTCTAAATTTTCAAGAATAGTACATTACATCACATTGAGGCACATCCTTCACGTATATGTGTAGATAATTGTAAATCAATTAATGCGCAATAACAATCAATGCATTAACTAGTTCAAATCTTACCACACTTTTGTAACCGCCCACGGAGCTCAATTTATAATAAAAGGGGTTTTAGTCATACATACCTCAATATAGCTTCCCTTACTCTTTACAAATTTCCGGAACTCTTATAGCTTTGATCTATTATGTAATAATTAAAAATTAATCCGAGAATTAGAGACGAGGTTGAGATTCTAGCTTGGTTCGTGCATAATATCAAACACTAAAGGTGCATTATGATCTTAGACCCCTTTTGAGAAAAATTTCTATCCTTTTATACCCCAGTTGCTCCCTTTTTAGTTTACTAGCTTCCAATACCCTAAGTTTTGACATGCATGCAAGGAATTAATTCTTATACCCATGAATTAACTTACTAATGACCACTTATAGCTGAGTGTAGAAATAATAACTAAGGTGATGAAGCCTTACCTCTTGGGATGAAAATTTAGTTTCCCTTGCTTGATTATCTTCAAGGATTCAACAAGGTTTATGGAGTAATTTGGTGGGGGGAAACTTTCTCTCACTTAGACCCCTCTCCCTCACTCTAGTAATGTCCAGAAAATTGCTCAAAATGAGCTATAATACCGAATATAACGATAGAGGCGTCGGGTTAAAAATTATAAAATTGGAGCCCCGAATCGGATCTGGATCGCAAAGAGGAAATGCGGGATGCATATTGGACTGCAAAAAGGCTCTTAAAACCTGAACCTTCTACTTGGGTAAGCGATGGAAATGCGATCTGCATACCCGTTCTGTGGTCACATTATGCACCGTAGAACTGACCTTTACAAGATCCCAAAGAAATTATGCGACGACTATGCGGTCCGCATATTGGTTATGCGATAGCATAGTGGACCGCATTTTTAACCTCAAATTTAGCTAACACCCTGACTCACTCTACGGCAGAAATACGGTCTGCATACCTGGTATGCGACCGCATTCTAGACCGCATATTTATACTTTTCTGGGAAACTTTGATTCTTTGTTTTCTAGATTCATAGATAGCTCAAAGGGTCCGAACAATTTTTTTGAGTTTCTATCACCTGACCCAAACTAGGCACTACGAGGTTCGGGTTTAGAGTGGAAATTTTTCATGGGGCCTCACAATGGCTATACAAACAGATGTAGTTACTTCTTTCTCTTTCTCATTTCTTCCTAGGCTTCCCAAGTGGCTTCCTCAACCTGCTGGTTCTGCCATAACACTTTTACGGAGGCAATTTGCTTATTTCTCATTTCCCGGACTTGTCTATCAAGAATGGCAACTGCAACTTCTTCATATGACAGTTCCTCATTAACCTCGATAGTTTCAAGTGGCATAATAGTGGACAGATCTCCCACTACCTTCTTCAACATATACACATGGAAGACTGGGTGTACCAATTACATCTCAGGTGGCAGCTCGAGCCTGTACGCCACCTGACCAATCCTTAAAGCTATGGAAATGATGTGAAAGTTATATGATTCTTTTGTATGATGATGTGGTGCTCAGTTAAAGCTTTCGATTGTCTCTTGTGATTTCCTTATTCTTGTATGATAGTTCTTTTTAATAAGATGGTGTTTAGTTATACGTACTAGTACTATTCCATGGTATTAACGTACCTTTTGCTGGGGGCGCTATATTTTTAAATAAATGTAGGTGGCTCCATAGTGGATAGTGCCAATCGCGCGTAGCAGAGTATCCTCCTCTCATAGTCTTGGTGAGCCCCTTTTTACTTCAAGGGGTTATATTGTACATCTTTTGTTGTGAACTTCCACTTTTTAGGTATAGTCGGGGCCTTGTTGCTGGTGTTTTCATAATTATCTATTGTATCTTTAGAGGCCCCGTAGACATTTATGTGGGTTATGTACGGGTGTTGGAAGGGATTATGAACTATCTTGTAATTCTAACTCTTGTTTCTCTAATTTATAACTGTATGGAAATCTTGGAACTTAACTACGATTTAAGGTTGTGATATAAAATGAACTAACAATGTTGAATGTACAGCCTCTCCTGTTGTCTTATTAAATGAAAGCATGATTTCTTAATTATATTGACTTGGGTAGAAAGTGTTTGATAAGTCTTGGTCAGTTGAGTTCACTCGATTGAGCGCCGGTCGCGCCTCCCAAGGTTGAGGTGTGACAAAATTGGTATCAGAGCCTAAGGTTTTAAAATGTCCAAGGATGTCTCGGAGTCGTGTCTAGTAGAGTCCTTCTTATCGGTGTGTAGTTGACCATATCTATAAGTTGGAGGCTACTTGGGCATTTAGGAATAACACCCTTCCTTGATATTCTGGATTGTGCAGCAAAACTTGTTACGAAACTATTCCCCCTCTAACTAGTGCATTGTTCTATCTTTCAGTAAATGCACCTAAAAAGAAAGCAAGAATTGTCTAAGAAGCCAACGCCACCTCAGGAGTGGCTGATGTCACTACTTCATACTGCAGATGAGGGTAGTCACCCTACTATCACCCTGCTTGGTTCTTCCATTCCCGAGCAGACTACCCCAGTTCCTACACCTGCGGATGGTACTACTATCCCTCCCATTGATACTCCTATTCTACCTCCGTCCCCAGCTTCTAGTTCTGGTATTTCTGATGGGGATCTTAGGGGAGCTATTCAGATGTTGACTCAGCTAGTGGCCACTTAGGCCTAGAGGTCAAATGTTGCACCCAGTTCATCTAGCCAGTAAGGGGATTCCACCAGTTCCAAATAGATTTCTTCTGTTAGACCCTCCAGTGTTTACGGTTGCCAATCCAGAAGAAGGCCCTCAAGATTTTATTGATGAGATGCACAAGACCCTCATAGTTATGCATGCAACTTAGACAGAGGGAGTAGAGTTGGCTGCCTATCGTCTAAAAGGGGTGGCATATTTGTGGTTTGAGTTGTGGAAAGATTCCCGTGAGGAGGGGAGCCCTCCGGTGAGGTGGAGCAAGTTTGACGATGCCTTTATAGATCATTTCCTGCCTGTTGAGACAAGGGTAGCCCGTGCAGCAGAGTTTGAAAATCTAAAGCAAGGTAGCAGAAGTGTGTGGGTTACCACATGGAGGTTGCTCGCCTGTCCAAGTATGCCATTCATATGTTGCCCACAATGGAGGCTAGGGTGCGCCGGTTTGTTTAGGGCCTTAACTTTTTGACTATCAATGAGTCTTGTACAATTGCCTTGAATTCTAACATGAATTATGGGAAGATGGTAGCATTTGTTTAGGCCACAGAGAACCATAAACTAAAGAACGAAATGGAGAGAGAGGGTAACAGCAAGGCCCGATTTATGGGCAACCTGTGAGAGTCACTAGGTGGGAGAAGACAACTTTTAGGGGAGGATCATTAGGGTCGTCCCAGTCTGTTGCACAGTCTTTAGCTAGTGCACTGCCATCATGGCCTAGCCAGCAGCAGTTGTGGAGCCGTTTTAGGCTCGGTCAGGGCAACAGGGGATCCCACCAGCGGGGTCGGTCAGAAGAGATATCCCACCAGCAGCAGAGGTCCCCGTGCCCCAATTGCGGGAAGATGCACTCAGGGATTTGCTATTTGGAGTTACCCGTATGCTATGGATGTGAGATGATGGATCATATTCAGAGGCATTATCGTACATCCCGTCAGAGTGCGGGTAGGGGCACAGCATAGTCATCCAGTCCAGTAGTTGCTACATCTTCAGTCCCCTCTCCAGCTCGAGGTACCCCAGCACCTGTAGGGCATGGTGCAGCTAGGGGTGGTGCGATGAGTTCCAGAGGGCCCACTCGGTTCTATGCTATGAGTGGTCGCTAGACCGCAAAGGCTTCTCCAGATATTGTTACAGGTATTCTGACTATCCAATCTCATTATGTGTATGCACTTATTGACCCTGGTTCCACCTTGTCCTATGTTACCCCTTTTGTTCCTATGGAATTTGGGATAGAACCAGAACAACATCATGAACCATTCTCGGTATCTGCTCCGGTTGGTAAGTCCATTACGACTGCTCGAGTTTATAGAGGTTGTGTTGTCACGGTGCGTGGTAGGGATACCATGGTTGATCTTGTGGAATTAGGGATGGTTGATTTTGATACAATAATGGGAATGGAATGGCTTTATTCATGTTTTGCCACGCTTGATTGTCGAACCAGATCTATGAGACTTGAATTTCCTAATGAGCCCATTGTAGAATGGAACGGAGATAATGTAGTGCCTAAAGGTCGATTTATTTCTTACCTTAAGGCCGTGAAGATGATCAAGAAGGGTTGTATCTATCATTTAGTCCGTATTACGGACACCGATGCCGAGGCACCTTGCCTTGAGTCTGTACCAGTTATGAATGGATTTCCTGATGTCTTTCTAGATGAGCTCCATGGATTCCACCAAACAGGGAGATTGATTTTGGGATCGATATGATGCTAGGCACGCAACCTATATCAATTCCACCTTACAGAACGACACCGACTGAATTGAAAGAGCTAAAGCAACAATTGAAAGATTTGTTAGAAAAGGTTTTCATCCAGCCGAGTGTGTCACCGTAGGGCATACCGGTCTTGTTTGTAAGGAAGAAAGATGGGTTGCTAGGGATATGTATTGATATCAGAAACTCAACAAAGTCAGAATAAAAAGTAAATAGCCTCTACTAAGGATAGATGACTTGTTTGATCAATTGCAAGGTGCTACGTGTTTCTCAAAAATTGACTTGCGGTCCGGGTATTATTAATTGAAGGTAAGGGAGCAAGATATTCCAAAAATAGCTTTCATGAATCGGTATGTGCACTTCAAATTTCTGGTGATGTCATTCGAGCTAACAAATGCCCCGGCAGCTTTCATGGATCTTATGAATCGCGTCTTCAAGCCTTTCTTGACTTCTTTGTGATAGTGTTTATTGACGATATTCTTGTGTATTCCCAAAATCGGGAGTACCATGCTGACCATCTCAGGCAGTCCTACAGACTCTTAAGCAACATCAACTGTATGCAAAGTTTTCAAAATGTGAATTTTGGCTTGAATTTGTCACGTTCTTGGGTCATGTCGTCTCTAGGGAAGGAATTATGGTTGATCCCCAAAAGATTGTAGCAGTGAAGAACTAGAATAGACCTACCACTCCAACAGAGATTCGTAGTTTCTTGGGTTTGGCTGGGGACTACAGGAGATTTATGGAGGGGTTTTCTACTCTTGCCTCTCCATTGACTAAATTGACGTAGAAAGTAGTTAAATTCCAATGGTCCAATGCTTGTGAAAGGAGTTTCCAAGAATTGAAATTAAGATTGACTTCAGCACCATATTAGCCCTGCTAGAGGGTATAGAGGGGTTTGTAGTGTATTGCAATTCTTCAAGGATCGGGCTTGGGTGTGTGTTGATGCAACACGGCAAGGTCAAATTCTACGCTTCTAGGCAACTCAAGAATCATGAAAAGAACTATCCCACCCATGACTTAGAGCTTGCGGCAGTGGTGTTTGCGCTAAAGATTTGGCGACATTATTTGTATAGAGTCCATGTGGATGTATTTACGGACCACAAGAGCATTCAATATATTTTCAAGCAGAAGGAGTTAAATCTAAGACATAGAAGATGGCTAGAGTTACTCAAGGACTATGACATTGATATTCTCTATTGCCCGGGAAAGGCTAATGTTGTGGCAGATTCTCTTAGTCGAAAATCTATGAAAAGTTCGGCTCATTTAGAGGCATATCAGAGGCCCTTGGCCAGGGAGGTTCACTAGTTGGCTAGTTTGGGAGTTCACCTTGCGGACTCTAATGAAAGAGGAGTGATTGTGCAAAATAGGGCTAAATTATCGCTTGTAGCAGAGGTGAAGCAGAAGCAATTCAATGATCCAATGTTAGCACAGCTAAAATAGGGGATTCATAAACATAAGACCACAGCTTTTTCCTTTGGCATGGATGAGGGTACCCTACGGTACCAAGGTCGCCTATGTGTTATGGATATTGACAGTCTTCGGGAAAGGATCATGGTAGAAGCTCACACTTCCAGGTATTCCGTGCACCTAGGCTCTACAACAATGTATCATGATATCAAGGAAGTTTATTGGTGGAACAACATGAAAAGGGATGTGGCGGACTTTGTGGAAAAATATCCAAACTGTCAACAAGTGAAGGTCGAACATCAAAGGCCCGGAGGATTGGCTCAAAGCATAGAAATTCCAATGTGGAAATGGGAAATGATCGACATGGATTTTGTGGTAGGGTTACCACGCACTCTATGCAAGTTTGACTCAATTTGGGTGATCGTGGATCGACTCACGAAATCAGCGCACTTCTTGCCACTTAAATCTACCGACACAGCAGAACAGTATGCTCAATTGTATATCAAAGAGATAGTCACATTGCATAGCACTCAGGTCTCAATCATTTCAGATCGAATGGCTCAGTTCACAGCCAACTTTTGGAAGAAATTTCAACAAGGTTTGAGTACGCAGGTAAATCTTAGCAGCTTTTCATCCTCTAATTGAGGGGAAAGCAGAGCGTACTATTCAAATGCTTGAGGACATGTTGTGTGCTTGCACTCTTGATTTCAAAGGTAACTAGCATGACCATTTTCCACACATAGAATTTTCTTATAATAATAGCTTCTATGCTAGTATACAGATGGCACCATTTCAGGTGTTGTATGGTAGGAGATGTAGATCTCCCATTAGGTGGTTCGAGGTTGGAGAAGCTGAATTGATAGAGCCGGACCTCATGCATCAGGCTATGGAGAAAGTCAATATTATTAAAGATAGGTTGAAAATTGCTCAGAGTCGCCAAAAGTCGTATTCAGACGTTCGTCGCAGAGATTTGGAGTTCAAAGAAGATGATTGGGTATTTTTGAAGGTTTCCCCTATGAAGGGTATCATGCAGTTTGGAAAGAAAGGAAAATTGAGTCTGAGGTATGTCGGACCATACAAAATCATTCTGGGGCATTTTATATTGTTCACCACTATCCACATACCACTGCTATCTTGATCGGAGTCCGATCACGACCCGATCGGCTAGGTTGCTTCATTTGAGACATATACCTCAATCACAATCTCATTCTCCTTTCCCTGAATTCAATATCAGCACATTACCACCATGTGTGCAGCATGGCATTCGATCACGGCCTGATCGGCTAGGCCTCCTTACCTAGGCATTGTTGTTTTCTCATTAATCATCTCATTTGAATCTTTATTTCACATATATCATATCAATTTATTGGCACTTAGGGCCACAATTATCATATCATTTCCACTTCTAATGTCAATCTTGTGATTTATAATCATAGGAACATACAAAAGCAATTCAAGTTACCAACATAGGTAAGATTTCACATAATTAGCATGACAATCTCAGTTTTAAATCTTGACGTGAAGTCTAGGCAATTTCAACACATGGTTCATATTCTTTGCACATCTTCAAATATCTAGGATAGTACTTTGCACACATTGAGGCACACCTTTCATGTTTTCATATACAATTCCAAAACCAATTCATGTAAAACAACAATCAATACATCAATGAAGTTTTCAGTCTTACCACATTTGCACATACACATACCAAATGACCTCAATTTCTAATAGGAGGGTATTTTATCCATACATACCTTAATAGAGCTTTCCTTAAATTCTTACAAAAATTTTGGGACTCTTAGCAACTTCAATCTATTTTATGAAAAATACAAATTGAACCAAGAATTAGAGACATGCTTAAGATTCTAGCTCATTTAAGTATATTATCAAGCACTAAGTGTGCATTGTGATTTTAGGATCCCTTTGTGAGAGGTTTTCATCACCTTATACCCAATTGCTACCCATTTAACTCACAATCTTCCCATACCCCATTATCACTCATGCATGCAAGATAATTAATCTTTATACCCATGGACCCACTTGTTAATCAATTATTTTAATAGAAATTTTGAAATTATGGATTAGGGCTCAAGTTCTTACCTCTTGGAGTGAAGGCCTAGAAGCTTTTTTTGATAATATTCAAGGGCTTAGGCAAGGATTGAGTGGGGAATTATTGAAGATCACCCTCTCTCTAGAAATTCCTCTCTCACTCTTTTTGCAGTAAAATAGCTTAAAAGGGATCTAATGAGGTATTTTTAATGGGATGGGGTCGGGTTTTAAAGGTTAGAAAATAGGAGCCCCGATGAAATCTATGATCGCATATGTGATCCCATAATGGACATGCGGCCCGTGAAATGGACCGCAAAAATGGTCCCAAAAACTGAACAGACTATCTGGGTATGCGACAGAAATGCGGTACGTATATCTATGGTTGCATAATGTACCGCAAAACTGCTTCTTACATAAAGTCCAAGGGGATTATGCGATGACTATTCGGCATGCATATTGATTATGCGATCGCATAATTGGTCGCATAGTTGACCTCAAATTAACCATCAAACTGTCAGGATCTACGCCGACTATGCAGTCCTCATATCTATTACGCGATCGCATAATGGACCGCAGAAATGTACTTTTCTGGAAAAAATTATTCCTTAATTTTTTAATGCACAGATCAATCCAAAGGGTCCAAACCGATCCTAACTTGGAAATACGAGATTCGGGTTTTGAGTAGAAATTTTCACGGGGCCTTACATCCTCCCTCACTTAAGATCATTTGTCCTCGAATGAGGATCAAGGTTCACTTATTAGCGATCTTTGTGAAATCCTCTACTTTTCACAACATGAAGCATACTAATAGTCCCCCAAATTTGGCTACCTCTCTAAATTTTCCAAAAATTTTACCAGAGTTTCCTTTGTAACTAGGCCTATCCACCTATCAAATGGCCCCAGAAACATATCCTAACAGGCCTATCTAACACATGATCCTAACTTGGCACTACAAGATTCGGGTTTTGAGTAGAAATTTTCACGGGGCCTTACAAAGAGGCATCAATTATGTAGGTATGTCATCCAACACATTATCTTTCCACCTAATTACAAATGACCAAGGCCTCATTTGTTTGCACTTAATGGAGGTCTGAATCTTAATCATTCAAATCTCAGACATTAATTTTGTTTGTTTTTAAAGTCTGCATGTTAATTATTCAGATCTTAATTATTAAGTGTGTTTGTTTTTTTTACTTCACAATCACTTAATGGTTTTGATAGGTTTGTATGATTAAGATCAATAACAGAGACTTAATTTCATTAAGATGCTATCATATATTCATTATTAACTGCCATCGCCTACCATTATCAAGTACCACCATGCCACTATCACCACCATACTCAACCACCACCACCACTATGCCACCATCATCCTCAATCATAGCCGTCACCATTATCGACCATCACTATCCACCACCCCCACCACTCCGACCACCATCATTCTCACTCACAATCAACACCCATCCACTTCAACTACCACAACTAACCACCCCATCACCATGAACAATCATAGTCGGCACTTCCCATCATTATAACCTACCACCACCCACCCACAACCTTTCTCAATCACAATTACTATGTGATGACCCAAAAGGTCATCACTTGGTTTACAAGTAAATTCTATGTTTTGAGGCCTTAGAAGCTTCCTTTTATCTCACCATGATATGCATGAGCTGTCGGAGCGTGTATCCGAAATGCTTTTATGTGAAAATTTTATAAAAATGCTAATTTGCCTTTAAAAATTGATTTAAGTTGACTTTGGTCAAGATTTTGGGTAAACGGACCCAGACCCATGATTTGACAGTACCGGAGGGTCCGTAGGAAAATATGGAACTTGGGCATATGCCTGAAATTGAATTCCGAGGTCTTAAGCCCGAGAAATAAATTCTTGAAGAAAATTGTTTAACTGAAATTTTAAGAGTTTTTGGAAATTTGAATGTATTTGAAATCAATGGTATTGGGACCGTATCTTGTTTCAGGAGCTCGGTGAAGGTGTTATGTGGTATTTAGGTTAAGCCTGTAAAATTTGGTAAGAAATGGATTTGTTATGACGTAATTCGGACCCTCGGTTGTTAAAATTTGAACTTTAGAGTTCTTGAAACATTTCTTTGATTTTGATGCTAAATTCATTGTTAAAGGTGTTAATTTGGACATTTGATCGCACGAGTAAGTCCATAAGATGTTTTTGAGTAAGTATGCATGTTTGGGTTGGATCCTCGAAGGCTCTGGTGAGTTTCGGATAGGTTTCGGGATGTTTTTACACTTAGAAATATTGCAGGTTTTATTGTCTCAAGTGCTTAGTGATTTTCTTCTTCGCGTTCACGTGACTTCACTCGCGAACGCGTAAGGGAAAGTCCCTCAGCTGTCAGATTGTTCTTCGCGAACGCGAAGCTTAGGACGCGAAGCTAAGCTGTGGGGGAAGTTACCCTTCGCGAACGCGTTCAGACTCACGCGAACGCATATGGTTAGTGGGCTTGGGGAGGGATTTCAAATTGTTCTATGCAAATGCGGCAAACTGACCGCAAGTACGAAGGCTTGAGGAGCTAAAACTCCTCGAACGCGAGCCTTTCTATGCTAACACGATGGCCAACTGGGCCTGAACCATCGCGAACGCGACAGGCCCATTACGAACACGATGAAGGCCTGCCTAGTCATTTTTAAAACAGTAGCAAAAATGGGCAGAACCCATTTACTTCATATTTTCAAAACTAGAGAGCATTGAGGCGATTTTCAAGAGACAAGTTCTTCCCTAAATCACCAGTATATGATTCTAAACCTTTTTCTTTTTATTTCCCATTGCATTTCATCAATCTTCATCCAAAAATCTAGGGGTTTTATGGTAGAAATTGGGGATTTGGGTAGAGTTAGGGATTTTTGAATAATAGGAATTTAGACCTCGTTTTGGGGACGGATTTCGAAACTAATTGCATATTTGGGCTCGTGGTTGAATGGATGATCGGGTTATGGTCCGAACCTCGAGTTTTAACCAAGCGAGCCCGGGGTCGAGTTTTTATTTTTTGGGGAAAATGATGGAAAACATATAATTAAGCATTCAGCATGAAGTTTTTTAGTATTTATTGATGTTGTTAAATTAATTTGAACTAGATACAAGTAATTTGGAGGCGAATTCTAAAGGAAAAGCGGTGTTCGAGGCTTGAGTTGGCCGTGGAAGTTTGAGGTAAGTGTTTGGTATAGCCTTAGCTCGAGGGAATATGTATTGTGCTATATTTGCTAAGTGCTAGTGTAGTGTACGACATAAAGGTATGGTGACGAGTATCTATACGTCGTTGTCAAGCATGCCCGTGAGTCTTAAATTGTAATCATTGTGTTTCTTAATAAGTACTACAAATGCTTAAGTTGTTGATTCTCCGTGTCAGGCAAGAATTATGGTTATTCTGGTGGTATCTGATTATGGTTGAGTATTGGTTCTAGTTGAGGTTTCTTTTGTGCACTTAAATATTGGAACAAGAATGGTTATAGCTGACTCCCTTGCCGGGATGTGTTTATTCTTATTGATGATTCCCGTCCCGGGATATTGTTGTTTCCTTATTGTTCCCTTACCGGGATTCTTTGTGATTGGTGTTCATTTCTGTATTGGGATCGGGTTGCACGCCGCAACAAAATTATATGGGATCGGGTTGCACACCGCAACAATGTTATATGGGATCGGGTTGCACACCGCAACAATGTTATATGGGATCGGGTTGCACGCCGCAACATGGAATAATAAGGGAGAACATAAGGGGTCGGGTTGCACGCTGCAATAGTGATATATTATTTGGATCGGGTTGAACGTCGCAATAGTGATATATGATTTGGATCGGGTTGTACACCGCAACAGTTATATATGATTTATATCGGCTTGCGCGCCGCAACAATAATGAATAAAAGTGGATATTGATTTATTACTGTTTCCTTATTCTTACTGATGCGCACTTTAATATGTTCTTTATGTTTTTCTCCTGAGTTACTGTTGGTAGTTGATATTCCCTGTAGCATGTTTCCCTTCTCGTCTTAAACTGCTAGTTCCCGTTATTATTTTTTGTCGTATATGCTTTAATTGCACGAGTTTGTTTGGTAGTCTTGTCCTAGCCTCATCACTACTTCGTCGAGGTTAGGCTCGACACTTACCAGCACATGGGGTTGGTTGTGCTGACGCTACACTTTGCCCTCCTTTGTGGAGATCCCAATTCTGGAGTATATAGAACTTAGAGTGGTTGCTTCCTTCAGTCCAGCAGAGACCCGAGGTAGTCATGCAGACGTCCGCAGGCCTTGGCGTCCGCATTTATCTTTTATATTCTATTTTCATTTACCTCAGAGATAGATTGTATCTTTCTTTCTAGACAATTTTTTGTAGTATTCGTGATGGTCCGTGAATATTGTGACACCAGCTCTGGGTAGAGACGTGTTTTTATTTTCATACTCGTATTTGGCTAAGTTATCAGATTTCATCTTTCGCATTTCTTTATTTGATGTTATTATTCCGACGTTAATCGAATGTTAATTTAAACTTGCAAAAAGGTTAAGAAAAAGGGTAATAAGATATATAAAACTCGGCTTGCCTAGCTTTCCCGAGTAGGCGCCATCACGACTCCCGAGGGTGGAAAATTCGGGTCATGACATACTACCACCACATGCCATTATTAACTATCACCACCAACCACCATCATCAATCATAATCGTCACCACTACCAATCATTACTAGCTACTAGCATAATCCACCATCATCAACCAAAACTACCACGAACCACCGCCTGTGTCGGTATTCACCTGTTAGCCATCACCGCCAACAACTCATATTTTTAAAAACTATATATTTATTGATAGAATATTAGAGTAGTTAGTATTTCGTTTGAATTTTATGTTTATTAATTTTCAAATAAAGATAAATTTTATACATTTAGATGTTAAAAATCAAACAATCTTAATTATTTAGTATTCAGATCTTAATACACATCTTAATATATTCAGATGTGTATTCAGATTCAAATGTCTTAATCTTAATACACATCTTAATATTCAGATGTGTATTCAGATTCAGACGTCTTAATCTTAAAAAAACAAATGAGCATATCTCTTAGGAAGTGACTTGCTGCCACGTGAGGGTGGGGTGGGATGAGGGTTTTAAATCATTATCCACTAATAATTAATTAGGTAATATCTCACTCCGATAATTAACAAATTATCCACATAAGTAAGAATTATCTCAAATTACTTAAAACTCTACTTATTTTTAAAACATTTTACACACCATACTATCATAGTCATATAGTATTTTGTATGGTACTAGTCCATAAATATCGGGTAATATAGCTCGGATCATATTTTATCCCAAATCGGCAACCTTCAATGAAACTTATTTTCTTTAATTCGTGTACCTTTTATCCTTCATGTCACTTACTTATCGTTTGTTATAAATATTATAAATACGTTAATCTCAAGATAACCTCATCCCTGCGTCTACGTTGATTAACTAAAAATGAAATTTTAACGTATGAAAACACGAGATATAACATATGGTGGGCGTGATTTGTGTTTAAAGGTAATATGAGAACTCTTCTAAATCCCTTGGAGGGCCACTTAATTTTCAGCGCTATCAATCTCGGTTCTAGAAGTTGATCTTAAGAACGAGTTGGAAAAGAGGACTTGAAAGCAATTTGTTGAGGTCAATATGATGGAGACTTGTGAAGGTCCTATTAATGTCGATGTGCGACTCAATGGCTAATATGTCGAGCTTAGTAATTGGAACGACACTTCTTACTTGGTTAGCCATGAAAGGGTCTTGGTAGTTTATTTTGTCATCATTTATGTAGTCCGTGTTACTTCAGGGTTGTAATACGAATATTGTCACATCAGGGTCACTCATCTCTCAGTGCCCTTCCAGCTCAGAGTTCGACTCAGCCACCATCAATTCATGGCTCATCTATGCATGGTTCTTCTAGTGGGCATCCCGGTGTGAGGGGCGCTTTAGTCTCCACTGCCATTTGCCGGGAGAGGTTGCTTTGAGTGTGGATATTTGGGTCATATTAAGAGGTTTTGTCCCATTCTTACGGGAGGTTCATCCCAGCAGAGGAGTCAGCCTTTAGCTTCAGCACCAGTTACTTCCCCACCCGCTCAGTCAGCTCGAAGTAGAGGTTAGATAGCTAGGGGTTACCCTAGATAGGGAGGCCAATCAGGTGGTGGTCAGGCTTGTTTCTATGCCCTCCCACCCAGACCAGATGATATTGCTTTAGATCCTGTGATTACATGTATTATCTCAGTCTACCACAGAGATCCCTCTGTATTATTGGATCCTGGTTCCATTTTTCATATGTGTCATCATATTTTGCCCATTATTTGGATATGCTGCAAGTCTCTTGGTTCATCTGCTCATGTATTTACTCCGGTGGGTGATACTATTGTTGTAGACCATATATAGCAGTCGTGTGTAGTGACTATTGGGGGTATTGAGACCCGAGTGGATCTTCTATTACTTTTCATGGTGGACTTTGAAGTGATATTGGGCATGGATTGGCTATCTCCGTGTCGGGCTATTTTGGACTATCATGCCAAGACAATGACTTTAGCTATGCTGGGTGCGCCATGGATTGAGTGGCAAGGTTCGTCTGATTACGTTCCCAGTAGGGTGATTTCATTCTTGAAGTCCCAGCGTATGGTTATGAAAGGTTTCCTTTCATACTTAGCATTTGTGAGGGATGTCAGTGCAGAGGCTCCCAACATTGATTCTATTCCAGTTGTGAGGGATTTTCCTGATGTGTTTCCTGCAGACCTGCCAGGCATGCCACCAGACATGGATATTGATTTTTAAATAGACTTGGTACCGGGCACTCAGCCCATTTCCATTCCACCATATCGTATGGCACCAACGGAGCTAAAAGAGTTGAAGGAGCATAATCAGGAACTCCTTGATAAGGGGTTTATTCGACCTAGTATTTCCCCGTGAGGTGCCCCTGTCCTGTTTGTGAAGAAGAATGATGGCACGATGAGGATGTGCATTGATTACAGGCAGCTGAAAAAGGTTACAATTAAGAACAAGTATCCATTGCCTCGCATTAATGATTTGTTCGACCATCTTTGGGGAGCGAGGGTATTCTCCAAGATTGATCTCCGTTCAGGGTATCACTAGTTGAAGATCAGGGACTCGGATATTCTCAAGACAGCTTTCAGGACTCGATATGGTCACTATAAGTTCCTTGTGATATCGTGTGGGCTGACCAATGCCGCAGCAATGTTCATGCATTTGATGAACATCATGTTCCGACCGTATCTCGACTCGCTTGTCATAGTTTTCATTGATGATATTCTGGTATACTCGCATAGTCAAGAGGAGCACGCGGAGCATTTTAGAGTGGTATTCTAGAGATTGAGGGAGGAGAAGCATTATGCAAAGTTCTCCAAGTGTGAGTGTTGGCTCAGTTCAGTGGCTTTCTTGGGGCACGTAGTGTTCAGCGAGGGTATTCAGGTTGATCCGAAGAAGATAGAGGTGGTTCAGAGTTTGGTCCAGACCGTCATCATCCACAGAGATTCACAATTTTCTTGGTTTGGCGGGTTATTACCGCCGGTTCGTTCAGGGATTTTCATCTATAGCATAACCATTGACCAACTTGACTCAGAAGGGTGCTACTTTTATGTGGTCGGGTGAGTGTCAGGCGAGCTTTCAGAAGCTCAAGACTGCCTTGACCACAACTCCAGTATTAGTTTTGCCATCAACTTCAGGTTTATATACCGTGTATTGTGAAGCTTTGAGAGTTGTTATTAGGTGTGTGTTGATGCAGGAGGGTAGAGTTATTGCTTATACTTCTCGACAGTTGAAGACCCATGAGAAGAACTACCCTATTCATGATTTGGAGTTGGCTTTCATTGTTCACGCGTTGAACATTTGTAGGCATTACCTCGACTTGAATGATGAAAATTCCCATTTGAAGCTCTCGAAAAATCATCCAACCAAGAGAGATGAGAGAAAATGGGCGAAATTCTGATTTTAAAAGAACCCTTCTGCCCAAACCACTTTCGCATTTGCGGTCCACTAGGCATTTTTGCGGCTCCGCTTCTGCGACGCCTTCTTCGCACCTGCACACTTTTCCATTTCTGTAGCCTTCGCCTTTGCATCTGTGTGCCCGCAGATGTGTCCAAATGTTCTCTCATGCGCCCAAATGTTCGCTCATGCGACTCCCCCTGCTTCAGTCCTTTTCCGCTTCTGTGGCTCTCTTCTTGCTTCTAAGGGCCCGCACCTGTGGTGCCCACTTCGCAATTGCGATTACACCAGCAGTCCTCAAACTTCAGCAGCTCTTCACTTCAAACCGTGATCCGTTAACCATTCGAAATCCATTGGAGGCCCCCGGGAACTCAACCAATCACCAACAAGTCCTAAAGCACCATACGAACTTTGTTGAGTCCTCAAATCACATCAAACAACGCTAAAATCAAGAATCACCCTCCAATTCAAACTTAAAGAACTTTGAAACTTCAATTTTTACTTTCGATGTCGAAACCCATTAAATCACGTCCGATTCACCTCAAATTTTGCACACAAGTCGTATTCGACATTACACACCTACTCCAACTTCTTGAATTGGATTCCGACCTCGATATAAAAAAGTTCACTTCTGGTCAAACTTCTTAAGAACCTTCAAATCTCTAACTTTAGCTAAATGACTCTAAAATGACCTACAGGCCTCCAAGTCCACTTTCTGATGCGCTCCAAATACCAAAATTATCATACGGAGGTATTTCCGGACTCAAAATCCCAAATGGATATTGATTACTTTGAAATGCACTTCAACCCAAATTTATGAAATTATTCCAAAAATGCTAACTTCCATAATAGGCGCTGAAACGCTCCTGGGTCATTCAAAACTCAATTCGGACATACAACCAAGTACAAAATCATCATACAAACCTGTTGGAACTTTCAAATCACGATTCCAAAGTCGTTTACTAAAAAATCACAACTTAGTCAATTTTCCAACTTAAAGCTTCCGAAATGAGAATTTTCTTTCCAAATTAATTTCGAACTTCTCGAAATTCAATTTCCGACCACACGTACAGGTCATAACACCCGAAGTGGAGTTACTAATTGCCTCAAATCGCTGAACGACGCGCTAGAGCTCCAAACGACCAGTCGATTCGTTACATAACAAACATGACTAAATTGATACTTTGTGTAAGTTCTGATGATTTCCTTTTATTTGGAATTCACATATCGTGTGCTAATGTAATAATATTTTTCGTCTTTCAGAATTCAAATGATTTAAATGGTTAAACCATCACGTGTCATTATTAACGTGCGACGCACGTTCATAGATACTAGATTATAAAAGTATTATTATAAAATATGCTAAATGTTGGACGACTAAATTATCTTCGAAATATTGATTGACTTTTACGTCCTTAAATATTTATATAATTTAAGGATATAATTATAAATTAACCAAGAATAGAATTCCTTTCCAATTTAAACTACAAACACGCCATCCCTACAAAGTTGATATTGGGTGTAATTCTATTTGGACTTAATGGATAGTAGCTTTCTTTTTTCCGACAACAATATGCATGCTTCATATATTTCGTTCTCCAGTTTATATGAGACCTCAATTTTATTTTATTTTATTTTATTTTTTTTAATTTTTTTTTTTGTAAATATATGAGATTTTGATTCATATAAACTAATATTAGCCTATAACCAAAATATAAAAAAACACAGCAAATTATTCTCCTCCGATATGTTACAACTAACTCGATCTAGAATTAATAATTTTGAAATATCACATATTTCATTAAATTTTTATACGCAGGTCATTAAATTGTTTTTTCTTATAACTACATCAAATAGAGCACAAGGATATACGTTTTTTCTTTAAGAAAGAGAACGAAAATATCATGAAGTATTTTTTTTACATAAAGTAATAATTTGATAATCGATAGGGTAAATTGGAATTATCTTTCTAAAACACTGTTTAATTGACATATATTGAGACACGATATAAGAAATGTTCATAATCTAGATTTGGATGTGAAGTATTTTATTTTATTAATGTAATTCTCACAAATAAACCATATGAGTATGATGTACAATATGTTCTAAGAAGATGAGACGATAGTGGACAACTGAACCTCTAGATGAAGCTGAAATTTGTTAGAAAAGTTTTACATTATAGTATTAAGAAATTTGTTCGCAAGGTTGAGGAAAAAATAAAGAAATCATACTTTATGGACCAAGGGAAAAATAAAATTACGGAAAAAAATATATAAAAATAAAGCGCCAAATTAGTAACTATTCATGTAGAATAAAATTATAATCACCATTAATATTTGAATTCTACTATGAATAAGCTCGAGAGAGTTGCCGGGTTTACTTCGAAGACTAAAACCTTTCTAGATTAAGCTTAACACTCAAATATTAATTCACTCTAAAGATTAAACATGTACATACAAAGATGACAAGGAAAAAGGCATTAACTACGCAATATACAAATTACAAACTTACATCATGGAATAAAAAAAAGTCATGAAAGAATAACTTGTGAACGCTATTGTGTTAAAACACAAAATCAGAAAACTGTTAGAAGAATAAAAGAAACTGGAAAAACAGTAGAGATTAAGAAATATTTCGAGTCCATAATTTGCTTGTGCGTCCTTAAGGAATTTTAACCCCCTCACACATTGTCAAGGTAATGGATTAAATCCTCCCAGGATAAAACGGAATAAACCTTCCTGTAACAGTGGCAATACAAACTGCAGGATACCAATGAACTTAAAGAACGGAGCAAAATCATACATACGAATTTGAAAGAGAGAGACTGCAAATTAGAATGCAGTATATTCAGAAAGAAGGAAGCTCTATAATATTTTTGGTGTATTAAAAACAAAGTCATGCCTCTGAACTTATAGGCAATTATTGGAAGAGGTGTGATGTATGTTCTGGAAAAGGTGTCTGTTCAGAAATTTTGTCGCCTGCCGCGGTCCTACCGCGGTTACGCTAGGACCGCGGCCAAAGTGGCTCTCTGAACCTGTAGAAGGGTTCTGCTGTGGTCCTATCGCGATTACACTAGGACCGCGGCCAGACATTATTTCTGAATCTTCAGCAGTGATCTGGCATTTAATTAATTAAATAAATTTTGTCCAAAAAATAATCTTATCGATCATTTGACAAATCCAAAGCCGAAGCCGAGCCGAGCGAGCGACGACGACGGCGCGAGGGTTCATTCTCTTCAATTCCTTTTAAGAGCCTTAAGAAGTGATTCTATATATATACACACAAATGTAGTTTTCCCTCATCAATGAGGACAAAGTTCAAGACATAAGCTCACTTCTTCAAATTTTTATTTTTTCCCTCTATTTTATTTCCCTCCATTTCCAATTCACACTTTTATACTTTAAAGCCCAATGGCTTAAAAGTCCAACAATCCCCCACATGAATGGGAATGGCTGTAACAAGAAAGATCATAGATGAAAGTTGTGTGATTTGCAAGTAAAGATTAATTGCATCTGGATAAGTAGGTTTCCCTTTGAACTTTTCGTAGTGAACATATGTCGGATATACTCGGTCAATCGGTAGATTTGATATCTTTGAACCGTCGAACTTTACTGTATACCTGGAAAACCATATGTCACACAATCAACCCTTAACCGTCTTTTAGTTCTCATTGTTGTATTCGTTTCAGCCATGAACACCGCCTGGTCTCATAAGTGGATAGAGAATTGGCCTTACAGAATTCTCATTGAAACGGCTTCCACTTCACACTTACATAGGTGATTCCTAAACGTGTAATCCTTTAGATTGACACTATTTGATAACTACCACATCAAACTTAGGTAATCATTAAAGAACGTGTAAAGTTCTATCCTTGTTACTGAATATTGTCTTTATCACAAGAAGGGACCAAAGATTTTTCTTTGATATTGTTGAACCGGTCAATCACAACTTTGTTTGAGCTTCTTGAACCTAGATCTCGGAACATCCAAAATTCTAGGTAGAGTTACCGCTATGTTGACTTGTCCTCGGCCATAGTCCCATTCCCTTAGGTGATTTCTCAACTCTCTCTCTCTAGCTAAGCCTTTTGTAAGCGGATCCGCCACATTATCCTTTGATCTTACATAATCAATAGTGATAATTCCACTAGAAAGTAGTTTTCTAACGGTGTTATGTCTTCGTCGTATATGATGAGACTTTTCGTTATACATAACGCTCTCTGCCCGTCCTATTGTAGCCTCACTATCGCAATGTATGCAAATAGGAGCCAAAGGTTTTGGCCAGAACGGAATGTCTTCTAA
>MU769491.1:179783-198071 GCA_026770625.1 Nicotiana glauca
ATATATATATATATATATATATATATATATATATATATATATATATATACAGGGTTTTGCCGAGGTTAACGGGGTCCCGTGACCCCTCAACCCACAACGTGGGTCCGCCTCTGGTTACAGTAATGGCTGCATCCATCTTCTTGATTACAATATTCCTGAAATTGACTAAATAATATACTCCCTCCGTTCACTTTTACTTAGCACGTTTTGACTTTTCATGTCCCTTAAAAAATAATAAATACAGTGCATAATTTACCATGATACCCATATTAATTGATGCATATTTTATTGAATTTGAGAAAATAATTTAAAATGAGTAATAAATAATGTGGATATAACAGGAATTTTTTTTGTCTACTCTTGATACGCGTAAAGTGTCAAGTAAAAATAAAAATCTAAATTTAGTATACATGCCAAGTAAAAGTGAACGGAGGGAGTATATACTTGTTTGACCCAAAATTTAGATCTAGGTTTACATATTCAGATTTTTCTTAATAAAGTAGAGTTAATCTTAGCCAATATTAATATCCAAAAGATAGACTAATGATTTTATAGCGAGGTATCACGGATACTATTTAAGTAGCAATAAATGACGACGATAATGGTATATTCAATGATCCAAAAATGAAGGAGGTAACATTAAATAACAGTAAATAGTAATTAATGGCAATTATGTAATAAATGCATGTGAGACACCCAAAAAGAGTGAGATTCTTTGATATTCTTTCTCACAAAGGTAAATGATGATAAGCCTTTGAATATTCGGATTGTCCTTGGATCGTGGGAGAAAAGATAGATAAAGATCCGAAGAAAAGGTATATTTTGTAGGTGTATGATAAAGCAAGAATCTTTGAAGAATGTCAATGTGTTATTTTTTATAATGAGTGTCCAATCCTCCCCTATAGCTACATATGTTTCTATTTATAAAGGCGCATGGACCACAAAAACCCTAATAGTACAGATGTGAGGAATATTCTCTATAAGGTTTTCTTTCTAAAACTAGTCGTTACTTCTCTGCTAAAGGGAGTGCTTGTCCTCGTCTTCGACCTCCGTTGAGTCCTTGACGTCGCCTTCGTCCTCCATTGAGTATTCGACCTCGCCTCCATCCTCTGTTGAAATCAAATTGATGACACATGGCAGCCTTTGAAGGCTTTAATTTCTTAACATTTTATTAGGCTTAAATATAATTTTGACAATATTTAGCCCATACAGTTAGTTCCTTCGCTTGTTGAGGACGTTTTCGTAGGCGAGTTCAATGAGCGGATAACAACGGTCGTGGTCGTTGTGACAAACAGACAATGTGGCTCTTCGTGGACTACGTATTTCTAACTCTTAATTTTGCCGGGTGATTTGCTGGAACCATTTGGTCCAAGAAAAGAAGTGATGCCATGACGTCATGCGTCATGATGACACCGATTCCCGACACATTGCGTCAATTCACGTGCGACCTTGATTGGTTCTATCATTTCGATTCTAGTGCCAATTATGATGAACCATTTCATCTCAATGCATTCATCTCTATATTCGATTCTAGTGCCAATTATGATGAACCATTTTGTCTCAATGCATTCATCTCTATAAATAGGGGTTGTTCCTTCGTTATTCAAACTTTACTTCCTTTGTAATCATCTTTGCTCCGCATAAGTTCCTCTGTTTGTCTTGAATCTTCTTTGCCTTTTGAATTTAACTTCCTTTCATACTTTCATCTTCCATATCTTGGCTTTCTATAAATTTCATAGCCATGTCTGATCTTCCTTCTAATGTTAATAAGGAGAACCACGCCATTCCCTTGGTCGTTGTATTCCCTAGTCATTGGAAGATGTCGTTACCGCCGCAGAGGATGAAACTCTTCAGTGATGACTTGAAAATTTCAATCGTCAATGACATCTAGGCGCTTGACTGAATTCAAAGCCAATTTTGGCCTTCCCAACCATGTAGAACTAATCCCCGCTGGCGAGGACGAAGTGCACATTCACCATCCTGGGTATTGCTCTTTGTGCCTACCCATTCGCCATCGGCTACTCGTTCCCCCTCCTCCCGCTGGTGGAGGAATTTTGCCGCCACTACAGCATTTTCCCTGCTCAACTCACCCCCTATGTTTACAAGGTTATCAAGATGTTATTAATGTTCAGTGAACTTTTCGGGGTTGACGTCACGGGCACTTGGTGCATTTGTTCGCGCCTAGCTTCTACAGAGGGACGGTATTGAACCTTCGACATCGAGGGGAAAAATTCTTGATGGTGAAAATGGCAATAAAAGTAATCGATAGTTCTGGCTCGACTACTCCTTTGTCAAGACTGAGGTCGTTGTGGCTAATATCGATGGTTTCCCTGAGGCCTGGAAACGTACACGTAAGTGTTCGTGTTTTTTGCTTTTACCCTTTTAAGTACTTTATTCATTACAAATTGGTTGAGTAATACTTCTTCTCCTGCAGACACTAGTCATCCTCCTCTTTTGTCAGCACGTCTCACTAACTAGGTTAAGCAGGTTCTTCCCTATGGGGATTCGTGGCATGCCTAGCTTCTTTCAGAAGTTCAAACCAGCCCTTCCCTCGACGGCTAATCTCCTTCTTCTGGTCGTTATCGTATTCATACTGGCTTCCTCCGTCGTACTCAATTCTTATGCTTTTTTCTAGGTTCAGCCAGGAGGGCTAAAATAAGAAACAGGGCGCCCGTGCCCTCGTTCAGGAGGAGAGAGGTCGTTGCGACTTCTGCCTCCGCCCCTGTTTCAGCTGTTGTGCCTTCTCCTCCTGTGTTTCACACATCGACGTAGATGATGAGGTTTCTCCACGTGATGGGGACTTGAGGCCCCGCAAGAGGAAGGCCATAGACGTATGTGGAGTTCCCTCAGCCGTCAACTCGTTAGAGGGCGAGATCCTAATACGGGAAACAATGACGATACACATCGGGGACTAGGTTGGGGTGACTTCTGAGGCCCCTCGGCTAGAAAAGGCTAATGTGGACGTGATATTATGCCCCGAGGAGGAGAGAGATACGGAGGGGACAACTGGTGATGACTCTGCGCCAAAAGGGCAAGAGGAGGCTTCTTCTTCCAGGCTGGTAGGGGATGTTTCTCCTGCCGATGGGGATAGATGCAGAGGTTTTGTCGATGAGGGTGACGAATTGAGTTCTGACATGGACCCTTACGAACTGATGATGATTAACAAAAGAATAACCCAGCTTGATATAAGGACGGGGGGGAGGGGGAGGTTCAAAGACTATTACGATCCCCAAGGATCGTGATCTGCTAAAGAATACTAAGGATGTGGTCAACACTCTCGGTCCTCTTTGCTCCAAAGTCGAACGGGTGACTCTCAAGACCCTAACAGACGGCACCCTATCGAAGAGCATTGCCGGCCTCCCCCTTAGGGTAACTATTATTGTTCCTTGTTCTTCTGGGCTATAACTCTCGCTTTTCCTTGTTTTGTAGACTATTATGATGAAGATTGAAAATGTGTGGAAGGAGAAGAAAAGGAAAGATATTTATCAGAGGCTGAAAGGAAAATGCCGAGAGTTCCGCGACAAATACCAGGATGCTCGAAAGCGGCTCCGTAAGGAGGGAGATATGTCGGTCATGGGGGAGGAGATGGAAATAAAAGACGAGGAGTTGATGGCATCCGTAGAGAGGTTCAACGTACTTGCAGGGGCCTTAAAGAGGAAAGAGGAGGAGCTCGAACTGAGCAAGGGTGCGGAGGCCTATTCTAGTAACCTCCAGAATCAGGTGGTTCAACTGCAAAGTATGTTGGACGAGTGCTAATTTCATATAGAGGATCTCAAGGGGAAAGTTGTTGAGAAGCAAGAGATGATCGAACATACGGAGTCCACTCACCTGGATCCTCGAAGGAAGGTGGACATCCTCGAGTTAGCGAACACAACTCTCTGTTCTAAACGAGATAGCATCCAGTCGGTTGTAGAGGCTGAGGAACCCGTTCTCGAGGAGAGGATTGGGGAGCTGGGTAATAAGAATTCTGAGCTGCTCGAGCGAGCTTCTACAATCGAGGTCGAGAACGCTCGCCTGCTCGAGCAAATTTATGCTGGTGAGGCTAAGAGCACCTGACTGGCCGAGCGACCCTCTACAACTCATGCCTCTGAGTTCCCTGACATTCCCCGAGAGAGGTATGAAGATTGGATCCTTGATGAAGCCCGATTAGACGTTATTCGTGATTTGAAGAAGGCGAGTTGCGATTTTGAGACGGCCATCGAGGAGGCTCGAGTCAAATCTCTTAAGGCTCGGCTTGCCTGCGACTTTGACCCTGATACGACTCAACCTAACTCGAGGAAGGTAGTGGGGATCTGGAACAGCTCGTAGACAGCGACTAGAGTGATGCTGCTTACGGTCGAGGTGGAGAAAGAGAGGGTGGTGGAGATCGGAGTGGTGATGGCCACTAGATGAAATACATGGAATACAACGAGATACATTAAAATACAAAGAAAAAAAGGTAACAGACTCTTCAAGGCAAATCTGCTACTTTTTTTTTCTTTTGCCATTTTATTTTCGCATTCCTTCACCTTGTCGAAATCTTCTTCTTATAATCTTGAAGAATGAATTTGAATTAGCTGGACCGTGAATTTTGAATAACGAGTAGTTAAGCAAAAAAATCACTTCTCTACTTTCCATTCAAAATGGCGTAAAAGATGTTGGATCTTAGAGTTTTTCAACTTCAACTATTTTAGATCGTCACGTTTGGAAATCAAATGGTTTTCTAATGTAATCATCACTTCAGAAAAAGAAGAAGGTATCGTAGGCCGGAGGAGGGGGTCAGAGTGACACAATAAGGAAGGGGGGAAGTGGTCGCCGGCCAGATTTGTCGTTGGCGGAACACAGCGCCTGCTAGGGTTTCTAAAAACAGGGAGGAAAAAATAGGGGGAAAAAGAGAAGAAAGAGGAAAGAGAAAGGAGGAGAGAGGGAAGAGAGAGGGAGAGAGAAAAATAATACACATCGTAGTTAATGGCTTAACGGTAGGAAGTGGCCATAAATAAATATTTTGCTATAAAAATTAAAAGGTAGTTATAGAAAATAATTTTTAAAAGAATATTTATTTATAATAAATAAGGTATCAACCTTTGCTATAGGAGATAAGATTTCCTTCTTGAAATAACAACTATGGTAATTTGTTGGGAGATATGAAAAATTAACTTTGCAACTAAACACGTGGAAATCTAACTAGCTAGCCAGAAGCTTATATGATCAAATTAAAGGCAGATTAGTATTTGTAATTCTCTGAGTTTGGAATGTTAGTGCGCCCATTGACCATTCAAAATTACGGATTTGTAAAATTTTTAATGTCCTTTTTACGTCTCGAGTTGATATTGATGATATTGATTCAGACGTGTCCCTGGATTGGATGGTTCTATTTCAAGCACTCTCTAGCCAAAGCTAAAATATCGTCAACATCATCATCATATTTTATGTACTAATGAACACCCGCATGTACATTGCTATAGGAATCCATATATATAATTGAGGGATATTGCCCCGGTGAAGTGACAAGCCTCATTGAGCAGGAAACCCAACTAGTATCTTTTTTGTTAATTATTTGGCTTTTATCCTATTTTTCTGTTAATCTGCTATTTTAACAAATCAACAAGTCACTTCCTTTTTCTCTTCATTCTCATTAAGAAACCAATTATGACACCCTTAAAAATCCAAACGAGCGTTATTCAATGAAAGTTGAACTTGCCCGTTAGCTTACAAAATTACAAATAACGGTTTCCTTGCCCTTTTACTTTTATCTCCTCACTAACGCCTCTTAATATGTTGAAAGCCCAAACGTCTTTAATCAATGAAAGTTAAACTTGCCTGTTTCACGCCCTTCTGCTTCATTACGCAAGGTTTGTTTTGGCACTATAGTCAAATATATATTGTTAAATTTTTTTGGAATATATTAACAAAATTATTATTTTTTGCAGGATTGTCGTTGATTTAATATTCTGATTTTTGCTATGCTCCTTGCGAACACCTCAGTACAGATCACCAAATAAGAGATGCTAGCATTGATATCAGAAAAAATAATATTGATACGTCAGGATAAGTTTTTCTAGCTGGATTGAAATCGTGAGACAATTCATAAGTTTTCCACCGGTGAAAATATCTCCAAATTTTGCTTCTTTGCAGATTCGGCGCAAAATGGTTCGCAAAAAATTCCATACAAAATTATACCAGGGAGTCTATTAGTTATTTTTGGGCTACTTGATTAGAATGTTTATTTTCAAATGCATGTTGTAATTCGAAAGGGAGATCGTCCCAAAACTTGATGAGTTTTTGTAGGCACTTTGTGATGGTGCTTGCATACTTATTAGTACTACTTACTATTTTTGGGTAAATCATTTTGTTGAGAAAGGTGTTACATAAGGGTAAATTGGTACTTTCTCTTATTAGATTCCACCAATAAGAATGAAGAAGGTGGTTAAATTAGTTAGCCATGTGTAATATTCATTTTTGATTTTTAATAAGAATTAACATCTGATCCCTTTCTTCCTCATTTCTATCGTCTCACTCATTCCTCCTCTCTCATCTATCTTCTTATGCTTCTGCTAGCTTATACAATATCATGGTATCAGAGCGTAGATAGTGAATTCTAGCATACGATCTATTACGTTTCATTTCTTTGACAGATTAGTTGACTAATTTTTCTGTTTCAGTCTTCTTCTTTCAATTGATTCGTAAGCTTCTTGATCAACAATGTCTATCCCTTCAAATCAAGCAAATGAAATACATGCAACAGCTCCAATTCCTCCAGCTCCTATAGGTCCTGTATTTGGGGTGAATCAACTGGCTGGAATAGATTACAACCACCCATTATTCTTGTCTCCAGCAGATGTCAGTGGAATTCAAATCATTTCATTTCAGTTGACAAGTATCAAAAACTACTCTATTTGGTTTAGATCAACGAGGGTAGCTCTGTTGATGAGGAACAAGTTGGGGTTAGTAAATAGTTCTTGCGCTAAAAAGAAGTTCCCAGAAATATTATGGAATCATTGGGAAAGAGTGAATGCAATAGTTCTTTCTTGGATTATGAATTCTGTGACCAGTGGGTTACTTGGCGGAATTATGTATGCTTCAAGTGCACAGGCTGTATGGAATGATCTATTTGAAAGATTTGATAAGATTGATGGTGCAAGATCTTTTAATATTCACAAAGAAATTGCTATGTTATGTCAAGGAACTGCTTCTGTGTCTGTTTATTTTTCGAAATTAAAGGATTTATGGGAAGAATTTGAAGCATTGGTCCCATCTCCTGGTTGTGATTGTGAAAATTCGAGGGATTTTATAATACATCTGCGAAAACTGAAGTTGTTTCAGTTCTTGATGGGGCTGAATGAGTCATATAGTCAAGCAAGAAGTCAAATATTGTTAATGAGTCTGATGCCTACTGTGAACCAAGCATATGCTATGATAATTAGCGATGAGAGTCAAAAAACAGTAGCAACTTCAGCAGGGCTGTTAGGTGAAAATCCAACGAATGTGGCTGATCAATATGAGGTGGCTATGTACTCAAGAACAGGTGGAAACCAAAGGTTCAATCAGAAAGGGAAGAAAAACTATAATGTCCAATGTGATTTTTGCAAACTCAAAGGCCATAACAAAGAAATTTATTACAAGATTGTGGGATATCCACTAGAGTTTAAACTCAGAAAGAAAGGGGGAGTTGGCAATTACAGTGCTCATAATTCAATGGCTGAGTCTGTAACTCAAAACAATGGAAATGCAGGAAATGCAAGATTCAACAATGCAGTTGCCTATAATGTTCTAAATGAGAATAATATGTATAATAGTCAAGCTACTGAGAATATGGTTGGTCAATTCTCTGAGTTAATTGAGGCTGGAAATCAGTCTATGGAGCAAAAAATAAATAATCAGCTAAACCTACAAGGACAGCTAACCAGTTGTACATTCACCAAAGAGCAATATGAGAAGATTCTCCAGTTACTAAACAATAACAATACTGGGCAAATTTCTAGTGCAAATGTAGCAGGTACATTCAAGTACTTTAAAGAATGGATAACAGATACTGGAGCTACCAACCATAGGGTAGCAGATTTAGGCTTGTTGGATAAGTCTACTATAATACAAACTCAATGTCCAAAAAGAGTCTTCATGCCTAATGGATATGTAACTCATGTTACTCACACTGGAGCCAGTACAATATCCAGTAGAGATACAATAACTAATGTGTTTTATATCCCTCAGTTCAAGTTTAATCTTCTTTCAATATCAAAACTGACAAAAGAATTGAGGTGCTTAGTAGCTTTCTTTTCTGATTTTTTGTATTTTTCAGGAACTCTTCACTGGGAAGGTGAAAGCGATTGGTAGAGAAAATGATGGGCTGTACATTTTAAGAAGTCAAGCAGAAGGAAATAATTCTAGTGGAATTACTCTAGCAGGTACTGATGGTGCAACTACTTGTGAGATCAAATCAGCAGAGGATATAGAGTTGTGGCACAAAAGATTTGGACATGTATTAGCAAATGTCCTTAGAAAATTACTATCAGTTACTATAGATGTTATAACAGACATAATAAGTAGATGTGTTGTATGCCCATGTGCAAAACAAACAAGGCAACCTTTTCCTACTAGCTGCATTAAATCTACAGCTTCTTTTGATTTGATACATGTAGACATTTGGGGTCCCTATAAAATACCTACATTTGATGGCAATAAACATTTCCTAACTGTGGTAGATGACTTCTCCAGAAATACATGGTTGTTTTTACTCAAACTCAAGTCTGATGTATACACAGTTCTTCAACAATTCATAGTGTTTGTAAAGACTTAGTTCAACAAAATAATTAAAGTCATTAGAAGTGACAATGGGACTGAATTTGTCAATTCAAACTGCAACAAACTATTTACTAATCTTGGAATAGTTCATCAGACAACTTGTGCATACTCACCACAACAGAATGGTGTTGCAGAAAGAAAACATAGACATCTTTTAGAAGTCACAAGAGCAATTAGATTTCAAAGGGCATATACCTATAAAGTTTTGGGGATACTGTGTGCTAGCTGCAGCCTATTTGGTTAATAGAATGCCAAGTTCTGTATTGGCTAACATGTCTCCATATAAGAAACTATATGGAAAGAAACCTTCTCTAAAGCATATCAAAGTTCTAGGATGCCTATGCTTTGCAAAGATAGTGCAAGAACAAGATAAATTAATGCCAAGGTCCAAGGCAGTTGTACATATGGGGTATGCAACTTCTCAAAAAGGATATTTTCTCTATGATTTGAATAACAAGATTTTCTTTGTTAACAAACATGTCATTTTTAAAGAAGATGTTTTTCCATTCAAAACTCTCAATCAAAGACAAAGTCTACCTATGTTCACAAATAATATCCCTCAGTCAATATCAGATGACACATTCTACCAATTCAACATTGAGAATCAGATAAGTGTTCAAACAAATGAAGCTGAAGCTGGGAATACAAACTTTCAAATAGGTCAAGCTGAGGGCATTCACAACACAGGAGGTTCAAATCAACAAAGATCAAGTTCCACAGTTAAGCCTATACAATTCACCACCTCTGAAGCCTTACAGCAATACACAGCAACTGAGGTAACCTCTAATATCTCACCTTCAGAAGGCACTAATATACAACAGACTGATTTAGTAAGAAAATCAAGCAGAGACAAGAGACCACCCCTATGGATGAAAGATTTTGTGTCATTAAACATTCATCAAGATAAGCCCTATGTATTGTCTAAGTTCATATCATATGAAAATATCTCTCCTACATATGAGTCATTTATTGCTGCCTCATCTTCTATTTCTGAGCCTACAACATATTATGAAGCAATTAAGGATGCCAGATGGATAGAAGCTATGAAAAATGAAATTGAAGCGCTACAAAACAATCATACTTGGGATATAGTTACACTACCTAAAGGAAAATCTCCTATATGATGTAAGTGGATTTACAAAATAAAGTACAAAGCTACAGGAGAAATAGAAAGATTCAAAGCAAGGCTAGTTGCAAAAGGATTTAGTCAAAAAGAAGGTATTGATTATCAAGAAACTTTCTCTCCAGTAGTAAAAATGAAAAATGTGTAAGCAATTGCTGCCACTAAACAGTGGCATATACATCAAATGGATATATATATAATGCATTCCTTCATGGGGATTTACATGATGAAATTTATATGGATCTGCCCCAAGGATTTAACAGTCAGGGGGAGACAAGACCAATGTGTAGACTGATTAAATCCTTGTATGGATTAAAGCAAGCACCAAGGCAATGGAATGCAAAGCTCACTGAGGCCTTGTTAAAAGCCAAATTTGTTCATAGTCAATATGATCATTCCTTATTTTTCAAGAAAACCTCAGAAGGTGTCACTATGGTGTTAGTGTATGTTGACGATATGCTCATTACTGGAGACAGTCTAAAACTAATAGAAAAAACTAAGACTGGTTTACAACAAGTGTTCAAAATGAAGGATTTGGGTGAACTTAAATATTTTTTAGGAATTGAGTTTGCAAGGTCTACTCAAGGAATCCTAATGCATCAAAGAAAGTACACTCTAGAATTGATTTCAGAAACAGGTTTGGGAGCAGCCAAACCTGCTATAACTCCTCTTGATTTCAATATGAAACTAACAACAAAGGAGTATGATGAATTTACAAACAAAGGAAAAGAAGTGACTGATAAAGATGAAGAGCTATCAGATTTGAATCCATATCAAAAACTAATTAGTAAATTGCTATATCTAACAATGATTCGACCAGACATTGCATTCAGTGTTCAAACATTGAGCCAATTCTTACAAAGACCAAAAAGATCTCATATGGAAGCAGCACTCAGAATTGTGAGGTATCTAAAACAACAACCAGGACAAGGAATTCTATTATCTAGTAAGAACAATACTGAAGTTACAACATACTGTGATGCAGACTGGGGAGCTTGCCCTCATTCTAGAAAGTCTGTCTCTGGTTATTTGATTAAGCTTTGTGAGTCTCTAGTATCTTGGAAGTCGAAGAAACAAACAACTGTTTCTAGAAGCTCAGCAGAAGCTGAATACAGGAGTCTTGCCTCAACAGTAGCAGAATTAATTTGGCTAGTTGGTCTACTAACAGAGCTGGAAATCAATGTCAAACAACCTATCAGTGTGTACAGCGATATTGAAATTGACTGTCATTTTATTAGAGAAAAATTCCTACAAGGATTGGTTACAACAAAGTATATTCCTACTAGAGATCAACCTGCATATATTCTAACTAAAGGAATAAACAGGATTCAACATGAATATCTCAATTCCAAGCTTGGAACTTTAAACATTTTTGCAGTTCCTAGCTTGAGGGGGAGTGTTGAGAAAGGGGTTACATAAGGGTAAATTGGTACTTTCCCTTATTAGATTCCACCAATAAGAATGAAGAAGCTGGTTAAATTAGTTAGCCATGTGTAGCTTATACATATATACACTTGTAATATTCATTTTTGATTTTTAATGAGAATTAACATCTGATGCCTTTCTTCCTCATTTCTATCGTCTCTCTCATTCCTCCTCTCTCATCTATCTTCTTCTGCTTCTGCTAGCTTATACAATATCACATTTATAGAGGAGACAAGGGTGTTGGCCAGTTGGAGACAAGGCACCTAAGGTTGGAGAAGAGTGCAAAGTAATTATATTTATCTTGTACAACTTAATTGCTTCTATGATGAGAAGAAGGATAGCTACATGAGTGAACGCTTCATATAGATAAGAAAATGAATTTAGTTTCACACTTCCCCCAAAAAATCTTTCCTATTGCTCTAAGTCTTAATAGCATGGGTGTAAGAAGGTGGCCAGGTAATTAAGTTTTCTCTGGTTTTTATGGAGCATCAGTTTTTCTAATTTGTAAAATAACTATATTGTTTTGGGTGCACGACGGAATATATGATGCCACAAATAGCACAACAGGAAGTAGGAATATGCTTATGGAAATGGTTAAAGGAAACAACTCCTTAGAGTTTTATCACCACTACAAAAACTTCCATCTATATTGAAAGCATTTGGTTTTCGGGAAAGTAATCAAAGGAATTTGGTGATTCATTATGTTGAACATGTGATAACTGGTGTTAGTGATCTTTCTTAAAAAACATATATTTTGAACATGCCATTATAAACCCCGGTGAAAAACTGGGTTCCCTTAATGTAACTTTGGTATTAATTTGATATATATTTTAATACTCAACTTTCTTTATTATAGAAAAATAGTTAAAAAGCTCCTGTAACTAACAAATATAGTAGGATCTGCTCTAAATTCAAATTTAAGAATTAACTCAAAGTATGTTGTTTATAAGCGTCACATTATCATAGAAAGGAGGATTTAATAAATTTAAATGTGATTTTTTACCAGCACGCTAAGCACGAGTATATTAACTAGTCATTATTTAAACTCGCGACCTTTTGATAATTGGCAATATTACTAACAATTAGGATGATGAAGTCATGGAAACTCAAAATTGGTGAATAGGAAAGAGACTATAGAGCAAAGTGAAAATTAAGATCGAAAACTCAACTAATGACTCCTTGGGCTTCAACAATATGTACATTAAATTTTGAAATCACTCAAAATAAAACCAATGACTCCACACATGCTTCGAAATTTTAAGGATAAAAAAAGCAGCCTCTTAATAATGCAATCGGTGAACTTGAACCTCACATAGTATGTACGATTCCACGAAAGAACCAGGTAGGTTTTTTAATCTCCGCCACAACCACCACAACCGCCACCATCACCGTCACCACCACAACCACCACCACCACAACAACATCCTTGTGAGGCGGTTACAGTTGCCTCAGCAGCAGCTCCTAAGTCAATTGTAACCTCAGCCCGTTTACGCTCATCGTCGGTATTGTTGTCCGCTGCTGCAACAGTTGTTGCAGCGGCTGCGCCAGCAACAGCAGCACCGGCTCCTGCTAAAACAACCATATTGCCGTCTCTTGTCCTGCTTCGAGATTGATCATTTCTTTGCCGTGATTTATTATTTCTACGGAGCATACCCCATACACAACAAAAAAATGTAAAAGACATAAAAATTATGGCAATAGGAACGGCTGCCTCGGCCATCTTATTAATTGCAACCCTAAAATTGACTGAAAAGTATAAACCATCGTCCTTTTAAAGGATTGGAGCAATTATTTACATTTATGTCATTTTCCTCGTACATATTACGCGCAAGAAGTAAAACAGGTGACTTAATTTTCTTATGAGCTTTCGAAGAATTTGATGTCTTAGATCTTTGGTTTGATATTTCATGCTTGGCTTCTTGTGACCTATTCCTTTCTCATGTTTTTCTTATTTTTATTTTTAACTAGAAAAATATATCCACAAAGGCCGGCAAGTGGAAGCTTCTATTGCATGCATGGCGATTGATAGACAAGCAACTGAGTTGTTGGAATAAAAAGGATATCCTTTTTAACCTAGTTTTGTGTGTTTTTCAAATAGAAACATCCATAAGAAAATTGATTCCCAATTCAATTGAAAATTGTGAAACGAAATATAATAGAGCGTCCGTTTGTGTTTATTGATATAGGTTGTGCGAGTTGATGGGAATTGGAGGCAAAAATTAAACAGGAAAAACGGGCAGGGTAAAGAAAACATTTGGGGCGGAAGCTTAAGATGAGTGTATATGTTTTGAAAAAAGAAGGAATTTATACATTCCTATGCCACGTAGGAAACGTTATTACCCTCAATTTTTAAGGTTTGACTTAATTACACCTAATATATCAAATTACCAATTCTATACCATGTCCCTATTAAGGTCACAATCATCTCTCTCTCTAGAAAGACCATGAATAGTGATTCCGTCAGTATTCATCGGCCATAACTCCGGCATCCGGTAAGGTAAGGTCACAATATTGGTCCCAAAAGAACACACTTCTCATTGTGAATAATCTCTGCTTGATTTCTTCCTAAAATCTATAATCATTCACAACAGATCTTAAAATTATTTTTAAGAGGTACTGTAGCATCAAGCTTTCTTTAGCCAATTTTAACGTTTGTTGCCCTTGCAAGTTTCTGCTTATTGTAACGTGAAGTTGGATGATTGAAGGTCAACTTGGATGGTTTGTTTTTAAGCGCGATTCACAGGTTTGAAGCTAAAATTAAAACCAGATTTTAAAAAGTTTTTCGGAGCTACTGTAGCATCGAATTAGAATAAGCTGATGCATTTCTTGTCATAGTTATTAAGGTGCTAAAGAATTATCTTTGGTGCAAGAGAATGTTGTCGTGAAATCTGGGTTGATCTATGTTTTTCAAGATTCCTGAAGGAAAACGTTAGAGTTGATAGATCACTGCTCCTTTGCGCAATGCAGCCATGAACACTATGGCAAGTGGCCAGCTACCCTCACTCGTTGGGCCTCCTCCCCAACCTCCCCCTAACATCACCCAGCCATGCACGACAATACCTATGGATTATGCAAAGGTTGTAAAACCTACGACCAGCACTTCGACATTGCAAGATCGAGCAACAGTAGATGCTACAATTGAATGAGAATTGGGATAATACAAATAATCTACAATTTATCTATAAAATATCTGCAAACTAGGTACATTGAATTTTTATATTCCAAATCTCATTTAATTGTAGCATAATTAGTATTTTTGACATAATTGCATTTTTCATAAGATTTGTAGAAGTTTTAGCCGTTTTATATTTGTGAAAACAGAAAATAAAGCATCTACAATCAGAATACAAATAATCTACAATTTGTCTACAATTTCTGCAATATGTTTTCTTCTTCTACAATTTCTGAAATCACTATTCATCGGCCATAATTTCGGCATCCGGCAATGTAACATCTCAAAATTGGTCCCAAAAGAACACCCTTCTCATTGTTAACAATCTCCTTTTTGTTTTTTCTTTCCTAAAATCTACAATCATTATGCTACAATTGAATGACAATTGGGATATAAAAATTTAATGCATCCAGTTTGTAGATATTTGTAGATAAATTATAGATTATTTGTATTACCCCAATTCTCATTCAATTGTAGCATAATTGATATTTTTGACATAATTGCATTTTTCTAGGTCTAATCTTCACCAAAACCCCTCAAAATTGAGATATAAACTTCAAACCATATTTTCAATTATTTTCAACAACTCCCAATCCAAATAAATAATGATTATTGAAAACCCAAATTTGAATTCAAAGCTTTCAAGCTTTTTAATGGCTGTTAATGGTGGAAAATATCTGGATCGGCCATAATTTTGGCATCCGGCAAGGTAACATCTCAAAATTGGTCCCAAAAGAACACCCTTCTCATGATTGTTAACAATCTCCTTTTGTTTTTTCCCCTAAAATCTACAATCATTTGCAACAGAACTTAAAATCATTTTTAAAACTTACTGTAGCATCGTCTTTTGTCTAGCCAAATTCAAAGTTACTTCCATATTGTAACATGAAGTTTGCCTAAGTGTATGGATGTTTGAAGATCAATCGTGATTCATAGCTTTGAATTGAAACACACTGTAGCTTCGTCAGGTAAGATTCTGCCATATTAATTCCTAATAAACAAATGGTACAGAAATTATAGGAAAAATATGGACTAGGTGGGTAATTTAGATACTATGCACATATTTGGTAATAAAATTTCATATATGGTATAGGAAGGAAAAAATTCCTTTGAAAAATTTATGTATATCATTAGCAAAATGTCGTTCACATTTTTTACCGTTTAAAAATTAATTTTATATCGGACAAAATTGTCATTTAAATTAAACTCTTAATATTTAAGACTTTAAAATAACTAAAACTTTACTTATTGATTCTTTCCTTATTTAACTACGTTAGAAGTTTTGAATTAAATATTTTCTTTATATAAACTCTTTTAAATATTCCTATTTAGTCACTTACTATTCTCTTTAATTGTGGACAAAAATACACACGAGCTCCTTCAATTTTTGGAATGGTAATTTTGGTAAGTAATATTATTTTAAACCCCTTGTAATATGACTCGACTGCTAATACACATGCATATCGTATGTTAAAATCAAATACTTATGCAAATATATTAAACAAATATGAATGTGATATTTTTATTTTTCAAAATCAAATAGATTTAAACCTAGCAATTATTTCAGAACTAACCTATTAATTCTAAAATGCAAGAAGGAAGTACGAAGGCCCTTAGCGAATTTTTATCTTTTTAAAATAAAGTTAATACTAGACAAAATAGTTATTTGGTTATTCTCCTAGCTAATATTTTGTGTTTCAATTAAATCAAATTTATTATTTTTAAATTTTTACTTAATTGAATTAAGCAAGAATTCTTTACATTTAGGACTTTAGAAAATTTTACCTAGAATACATATAAGAAAATACTAAAGTAAAACATTTTATTTCCAAGGCAATACATTAATTTATGGTAATGCTTATCTCCGTCAACTAGATGAAATGGACTTTTTTTTTTGTTAAAATTTTTTTATTACAGAGTTTTACTTTAAGAAAAATAGGAATTAAATTTGAAATTTGTCTCATAGCCAATATGGGATTTTTTTTAAGAATAAATTATATTCCTATGCCACATAAGAAACCTTATTACCCTCAATGTTTAAGGTTTGATTTAATTATACTTAGTATACCAAATTACCAATCTTATACCATACTTAATTAAGGGTCTAATTAATGGGCAGTTTTTACTCCTTAATTAAAGTTGTCCATATATCCCACGTTTCTCTATCCCCCTAATTCTTAAGACATGCGCCGTTTTTTTCCCTCCCCTTTCTTCCTCTTCTCCATTCCTTCTTCTTCTCAAAAAATACAGAGATGGGAATTGCAATTTTGTTACGTACAAAATAGTAGTGCCCACGCTATATTTGTGTACGTTTTTTTTTGGAGGTTGCAATTGCGTGATCCTATGTTGATAACTCTTATGCATATAACATGTTTGAAGAACCTTATAAAAAAGTGTTTGAAGAAGGTTCTCTGTGATGTTTGGATCTGTGTTTTGTTTTAGTGCCTTAGCCTTATCTAAAAAAGTTGGTCTAGATCTCCTTTCGTTTCTTTCAATAATTGTTCTGGAATACCTTGACAAGTAATCCCATATATTTCAAGGGGAAATGTTATGCTACTTCATCGTGCTTCCCTTTTTATCTGAAATAATTGTTCTCTAGATGTAGAATGTCATAGTCCATTTGCCAAATAGCTTGCGGAAAGGTGTTTAGTTTGTTGCAAGTTTATGCTTGCATATTTTGCATCTGACACACGAAAAATAGTATGTGTTGTGGATAAATTGTAGACTGTTTTTTGCAGGAGTTTTAGTCATTTTGGATTTGTGATAACATAAAACAATGCATCTACAATCAGAATACAAATAATCTACAATTTATCTACAAAATATCTACAAACTGAATACATTAAATTTTAATATCCCAATTTCCATTTCAATTGTAGCATAATTCGACATAATTGTGTTTTTTGCAGAAGATTTGTAGAAGTTTTAGTCGTTTTTTATTTGTGGAAACAAAAAATAAAATACCTACAATTAGAATATAAATAATCTACAATTTATCTACAAACTGGGTACATTAAATTTTTATATCCCAATTTCCATCCAATTGTAGCATAATTACATAATTACATTTTTTCAGAAGATTTGTAGAAGTTTTAGCCGTTTTTTATTTGCGAAAATAGAAAATAAAGCATCTACAATCAGAATACAAATAATCTATAATTTATCTATAATTTCTGCAATATGTCTTCTTCTTCTTCTTCTTCTTCTTCTTCGAGTTTCAATCTGAAATTCAGTCAAAACCAAGTCTAATCTTAATCTTCACCAAAACCCCTCAAAATTGAGATATAAACTCAAAATCATATTCCCGATTATTTTTAATAACACCCAATCCAAATAAATTATCACGACCCAAACCCGATCGTGATGGCGCCCAACACACTACTAGGCAAGCCCGACCATTTATATCAATTACCCCAATTATTTAAAAAAGCAAGGATAAAGCTATTTAAGTCAGAGTCTGAAATAATGGTAAGCATACTGAAAATCTGGCAAAATACCGAAACGGCCCAACTAGGACCCGGTGTCGCGAATATGAGCCTCTATAGAATAGAATAATATCCTACTACATAAAATGTCTAAATGTCTGATAGTGCGGAATATAAAAGACAAGAATAAGAGGAAAAGTCAACGGCTGCGAACGCCATGCAGCTACCTCAACTCTCCCGAAATAAGCAAGCCTGCTGATCACTAAATGTCTACTCAGCCTGTGAAGAAGGACCTAGATCTGCACACATGGTGCAGGGAGTAAAGTGAGTACTTCCAACTCAGTGGTAATAAAAGTAAATAA
>MU769491.1:202666-213590 GCA_026770625.1 Nicotiana glauca
AAGGGCCTCTCCCCAACTGGAATATAAGCCAAGCTACCCACACTAACTGCCTTCCGGCTCAAAGCATCGGCCACTACATTGGCCTTCCCCGAATGATACAATATGGTAATATCATAATCCTTAAGCAACTCAAGCCACCTCCGCTGTCTCAAATTAAGATATTTCTATTTGAACATATGCTGAAGGTTGCGATGGTCTGTATACACCTCACAAGAAACACCATACAAGTAGTGCCTCCAAATCTTCAGAGCATGAACTATAGCTGCTAACTCCAAATCGTGCACAGGATAGTTCTTCTCATGAGGCTTCAACTGACGAGAAGCATATGCAATAACTCTACCCTCCTGCATCAGTACACATCCTATGCCAACTCTCGAGGCATCATAATACACGGTGGAGGAACCTAAAGCTGATGGCAATATCAGAACTGGAGCCGTGGTCAATGCTGTCTTGAGCTTTTGAAAGCTCTCCTCACACTCCTCGGACCACACGAATGGAACACCCTTCTGAGTCAACTTAGTCAAGGGTGATGCAATAGAAGAAAATCCTTGAACAAACCGGTGATAATATCCTTCCAACCCAAGGAAACTATGGATCTCAATGGCGGAGGTCGGTCTAGGCCAACACTACCCCGCCTCTATCTTCTTCGGATCCACCTGTATACCATCATTAGACGCAACGTGTCCCAGAAAAGCCACAGACCCGAGCCAGAACTCATACTTGGAGAACTTTGCATAAAGCTTCTCCTCCCTCAACCTCTGCAATACTACTCTCAAATGCTGAGCATGCTCCTCCTGACTACGGGAGTACACCAGGATGTCATCAATAAAGACAATCACAAAGGAATCCAAATATGGTCGGAACATGCTATTCATCAAATGCATGAACGCGGCTGGGGAATTAGTCAACCCAAAAAGACATAACTAGAAACTCATAATGCCCATATCTCGTTCTGAAGGCTGTCTTCATAATATCAGAATCCCTGATCTTCAACTGGTGGTAGCCTGAACGAAGATCAATCTTCGAGAATACCCACGCTCCCTGGAGCTGATCAAACAAATCATCAATGTGCGGTAGAGATACTTGTTCTTCACTGTTACCTTGTTTAACTGCCTGTAATCAATACACATCCTCATTGAGACATCTTTCTTTTTCACAAATAAGACCGGTACACCCCACGGTGACACACTAGGACGAATAAACCCCTAATCTATGAGTTCTTGAAGCTGTTCCTTCAACTCCTTCAACTCAGCTGGCGCCATACGATAAGAAAGGAATGGAGATGGGCTGAGTTTCCGGTACCAAATCAATACAAAAGTCAATATCCCTGTCCGGCGGCATGCCTGGCAGGTCCGATGGAAACACATCCGAAAAATCCCTCACAACGGGAACAGAATCAAGGCTGGGAGTCTCAGCTCCAACATCTCTCACAAATTCCAAATATGATAAACATCCCTTCCCAACCATCCGGTGGGCCTTTAAGAAAGAAATTACCCTGCTGGGTACATAATCAGTCGTACCGTACCACTCGATTATCAAGATACCCGGCATAGGCAATGTGATTGTCTTGGCGTGACAGTCTAGAATAGCATGACACGGAGATAGCCAATCCATGCCCAGAATAACATCATCCGCTGGGCCTTTAAGAAAGAAATTACCCTAATGGGTACATAATCAGCCGTACCGTGCCACTCGATCCTCAGGATACCCGGCATAGGCAATATAACTGTCTTGGCGTGACAGTCTAGAATAGCATGACACGGAGATAGCCAATTCATGCCCAGAATAACATCAAAATCAACCATGCTCAATAGCAGTAAATCAATTCGGGTCTCCAGACCCCTAATAGTAACAAGATAGGACCGATACACATGGTCCACAATAATAGTATCGCCCACCGGGGTAGATACATGCACAGGCAACGCAAGGCACCCTTGGGTCGTACCCAAATGATGAGCAAAGCATGAAGATACATTGGAATAAGTGGAACCAGGATCAAACAAGACTGAGGCATCTCGGTGACAGACTGAAATAATACCTGTAATAATAGCATCCGAAGCAACAACATCTGAACGGCCCTGAAGAGCATAGAAATGAGCCTGACCACCTGATCGGCCTCCCCCTCGAGGGTGACCCCTAGATGTCTGACCCTCACCCCTAGCTGGCAGGGCGGGTGTTGAAGAAAACGGACCAGAAGATGAGGGCTGACCCCTCTGCTGAGACTGACTGCCGTGGCGCCGAGGACACTGCCTCCACAAATGCCCAAACTCCCCGCAATCATAACAACTCCCAGGTGCCGGGGAATTGGACTGAAGGGAACGCCGCGCATCAGAATGACTGCCTGATGCACTTGATCTGGAGGAACCCTGAGCAGACGGGGCAGTAGACGAACTCTGCGTTGGAAGTGCACTAAGAGATGGCTAACTCTGCTGAGAGTCCTGATAACCCCGACAAGAAGATGAACCACGGTACTCAGAACGAGCTGGTTGTGGAGGCCTGAAAGATCGACCTCTGCTCTGCTAACCCTGGCCTCTAGACTGAGCACCACTGAAGCTACCTGACCCTCGAGGCCTCTTGGCCTCCCTTTCCTCGCGCTCCCGACGACGATCTGTCTTAATGTCACGAGCAATATCCACTGCATCCTCAAAAGTATGACTCAGGACCCTCTCTCGGGTCATCAGAATATGGATGGGATAAATAAGTCCGTCCACAAATCGCCTGATCCTCTGCTGATCAGTCGGAACCATCCATGGAGCATAACGAGCTAACTCTGAGAATCTCACCTCATACTCCGTCACAGACATATCTCCCTGCCGAAGCCACTCAAACTGCCTACGCAGCTCCTCTCTCTGCGACCGTGGTACCCACTTCTCTAAAAAAATGGTGAAGAACTCCTGCCATGACAATGGTGCTGCACCTACCGGCCTACGCCGCTCATGCCTCCCACAAAGTAAAGGCTGATCCTGTGAACTGAAAGGTAGTGAATGATACCCCGCTCGACTCTAAGATCCCTACTGTCCGAAGCATACGTCGACACTTATCGAGAAAACCCTGTGTATCCTCGCCCGGAATATCACTGAATACCGGAGGTGAAAGCCTGCTGAACCTCTCCAGACGACGCTGCTCATCTTCTGGCATCACTAGAATCCCATCACCCTGAACTGGGGCAATCGGCTGAACTGGAGCCACTGGCTGAACTGGGGCAACTAGCTGGACTGGTGGGGCCTCTGGTGTCTGTAAACCCTGCACTACCTTCTCAGGAGTGCGAGCTGCGGGGGTCTGATGACCACCCCCAGTCTGAGATGTAGCTGCGGCAGTAGTGGCCGAGACTGCCTGCGCTAGCCCAGTGCAAACCGATAAAATCTGAGCTAGGGCCTCCTGAAGACCCGGAATCACAACAGGCACAACTGGTGCCTGAACAGGTGCTGCAAGAACATCTCTAGCTGGAGGCTGGTCCTGAATAGGGGCAACTGGTGCGTCAACTGGTGCTGCCCCTGCTGCTCTGCCTCGACCACGACCACGGCCGCGCCCACGGCCTCTAGCAGGTGGCAATGGTGGTCGTCAGCCACGTCCGGTAGCATGATTTCTTGCCATCTGCGAGAGAATAGAATACAGAAGTTTAGTTCTCGGATCAACAAAGTTGCATGACAAGAATTTCAAAATTTGAAGTTTTCCTAAAGGTTCTGCAGCCTCTCGAGAATAAATACAGACGTCTCCGTACCGATCCGCGAGACTCTACTAAATCAGCTCATGATTCGTGAGACTAAGTAACCTAGGCTCTGATACCAACTTGTCACGATCCAAACCCAGTCGTGATGGCGCCCAACACACTACTAGGCAAGCCCGACCATTTATATCAATTACCCCAATTATTTAAACAAGCAAGGATAAAGCTATTTAAGTCAGAGTCTGAAATAATGGTAAACATACTGAAAATCTGGCAAAATACCAAAACAGCCCAACTAGGACCCGGTGTCACGAATATGAGCCTCTATAGAATAGAATAATATCCTACTACATAAACTGTCTAAATGTCTGATACTGCGGAATATAAAAGACAAGAATAAGAGGAAAAGTCAACGGCTGCAAATGCCATGCAACTACCTCAACTCTCCCGAAATAAGCAAGCCTGCTGATCACTGAATGTCTACTCAACCTGTAAAAAAGGACCTAGATCTGCACACATGGTGCAGGAGTAAAGTGAGTACTTTCAACTCAGTGGTAATAAAAGTAAATAACACTGAAAGTATAAAATCCCAAAAAGGGCACAAATAATGCTATCCTAAGCAGTAAACCAATAACAGTAGATTTCAGGAAAACATAGCAAAACATTCTCTTGAAAGGAATCAAATAAACAAGATTACACAAGTAAGGTCAGCCATTGTTACCTGACCAAAGTGTGTTTCAGTGTCATTGTTACCATTAGTCATTCATTGTTACCTGACCGAAACACATATGACAGTGTCATTGTTACCATTGTTCATTTCAAAGGGGTACCCCGCGCTCACTGTGGGTGTGCGGACTCCGGAGGGGCTCTTTCAGCCCAAGCACTATCAATAAGGCTTGAAAGCCTGAATAATATCAACACGTGGCCTGAAGCCTAAATAATATCAGCGTGAGGCCTGAAAGCCTGAATAATATCAACACGAGGCCTGAAAGCCTGAATAATATCGACACAAGGCCTGAAAGCCTGTTCACAATACACTCGAGGCCTGAAAGCCTCCTCACATAACACTCGAGGCGTGAAAGCCTCCTCACATATCACTCGAGGCCTGAAAGCCTCCTCACATCACTCTTCATGCCCTCACATATGGACCTCGGCCTCAATCAGTCCAAAAATAGTCAAAAAGCCCCTCGGGCATCAGTAAAACAATAATACTCAGCTCAAATGATAGTTCAAATATCAGTTATAACTCCAAGTTTGAGTAAAATATAGCTGAGTTCATCAAACAGTATAAATCACATGGATTCAGTTCAAATAATATTTCAAATTGTGAGGGAAACAGTGATGATAGTTCATAAAGAGTTCAAACAATCGGCAATAAGCCCCAAGTATGGCAATGAGCCCAAGTCATAATGATAACAACAAATCATTTGCAAATACGCGGTAAAAACCAACAACCGGGATGGACCAAGTCACGATCCCCAACGGTGCTCTACCCCACGCTCAGGTCCAGTGTGCAAGTCACCTCTATACAACACTAAGATGTACAAATCTGGGGTTTTAAACCCTCAGAATATCATTTACAAGTATTACTCACCTCTAGCCGGCCGATAATCTAGCTCGCCAAGACTTTCACTCTCGTATCTACCTCCTCGCATGTAGAATCTGATCAAAACCATAAGGGATACGTAAAAATATGCTAATGGAACATGACCCAACCGAAAAAACTCGAAAAACATCCAAAAATACGAAGTTGGCAAAACCCGAGCCCCAGGCCCACTTCTCGAAAAATTACAAAATTTACATTTCCGGAATCTTCGTCTCACCACGAGTCCGTACATATAAAATACATAAGAATCGGAGTCCATTTGGTCCCTCAAATCGCCAATTTAGGCTATCTTAGGCTTTAAGCCCTAACCACCATTTTTACCCTTAAATTCCTTGAATTTTCAGTGTTTAATCCTTGTTTTTATACCATAACAATATTATTTGAGGCTACAAGTTCATACCTAATGGAATCCCTTCGAAATCTCTCAAATATCGCCCAATATCGCCTCTCCCGATGTCCCAAAATATTTTTATAACTTCTGAAATTCGAACTTCACTGTTTCATTAATCACCCAGCATTTTCGCTTCTGCAGTGCAATTGTCGCTTATGCGACTTTCGCTCATGCGGAAATTGCTGCTTCTGCGGTTTTTCACTTACTCACACTGCGACCGTTTCTGCGGTCTTCTTGACCGCTTCTGCGATATCATCCAAGAAGCCCAGGACCGCTTCTGCGGTCACATACCGCTTCTGCGGTGTCCGCTTCTGCGGAAAATCTTTCGCTTTTGCAGAATTACCCACCCTTCACAAGGACCGCTTCTGCGATCAATTGGCCGCATCTACGGAACCGCTCCTACGGTCCTTTTTCCGCAGATGCGGAAATAACAGAAGCTTAAAACTGCAGACTTGATGCAATACTTAAAAATTCCCATTTAACCTTCTGAAATCACCCCGAGGCCCCCGGGACCTCAACCAAAATCACCAACCTACTCTAAAACACCATACAAACTTGTTCAAATCATAAAAACACGTCCAACAATACAAGATCATCAATTCACCATGGATTCAAGCCTATATTTAACTAAAACTTCCGAAACTCATATTCGATCAAAAACTCGACCAAACAACGTCCGAATGAGCTGAAAATTTGCAGACATATCCAAAATTACCTAACGAAGCTACTGCAACTCTCGGAATTCCATTCCGACCTTCGGATCAAAATCTCACCTACCAACCGGAATTCGCCAGATTTCCAACTTCACCAATTCAAGCCAATTTCTACACCGGACATCCAAATTCGATTCCGATCGCACTCCTAAGTCACAAATCATCCCTCGAAGCTAACCGAACCACCAAAATTCACATCCGCGCCCTCTAATCACATAGTCAACTTTCGGTTAACTTTTCTAAAATAAGTTTTCTTCTAAGAGGCTAATTGCCTCATTTTCATCCAAAAACCAATCCAACTCTATCCGATCAACTCTAATACCGATATTAAAACATGAAGCAACACAATAAGGGGAAACGAGGTGGTAACTCACGTGACGACGGGCCGGATCGTCACACAAATAATATTTTTTGAAAACCCAAATTTGAACTCAAAGCTTTCAAACTTTTTAATGGCTATCAATGGTGGAAAATATCTAGAAGAATATTTACTTCCATAATGGCTTCCTGATTTTTCGCAGGTGATTAAGGCAGAATTTTAATGTAGACTCAATCAATCCCAAGATTCTTTCTTGATTTTTAGCGTGTGATTAAGGGAAAATTCTGCCATATTAACTCCTAATAAACGAATGGTACATAAATTGCAGGAAAAATATGGACTAGGCGGGTAATTTAGATACTATGAACATATTTGGTAATAAAATTTCATATATGGTATAAGAAGGAAAAAAACCTTTTTTTTTTATAATCTATCACTAACCCATAGCGACTTAATTCTACTCAGCAATGAATATTTTTCTTTTAGCTATTAATTTTTTTTAATTTCCTTTAGTTGCCCTGTCTAGAATATATACCCCCTCCGCTTCAATTTATGTGAACATGTTTGACTGGGCACATAGTTTAAGAAAAAAAATAAAGACTTTTGGAATTTGTGGCCCTAAACAAGTCTAAAAGGGGCCCAGGGTATTTATGTGGTTATAAAGGCTTTTCATTAAGGATAGAATTGTAAGTTTAAGCTAAATTGTTACCAAATTTAGAATTGAGTCATTCTTTTTGGAACGAACCAAAAAGAAAATAGGTTAATATAAACTGGAATAGAGGGAGTATTACCTAGACAAATATTTCTATCCAAAGTTAAAACAATAGAAGGATAAATAATAGATCATTAAGCTATCTAAATTATTTTTGTTGACCAAATAGGAACAATATTCATTATTTTTAAGAGCTTATATTTTCTAAATTCTATTTTAAAACTCAAACACATTATTTAATAATATTTATATAATTTTAAAATTTAATACTCATTGATTTAAGGTACACGCGCAAAATATTTGTATAAAATATTTTGAGGTTCATTTCAAGATTTTCTAAAATATTAAAGAGTAAAGGTTTATAGTAAATTTTGTCGTAAATTATTATTATTATTATTATTATTGCCTGCTATTTTAACTACTTGTTTTTATGATGTAGATAATCAGGGGCAGAGCTAGAAGCCCGGAATCGGGTTCAGTCGAACCCAATAACTTTGCTCAGATAATATATTTTTATTAAAAATTTCATTAAATATGTAGAAAAATTAGATATAAAATTCAGTTATTAACGCTTGAAATCGTCATTTTAAAATTCAGAACTTATAAAGCAGAAATCTTGACTCTTCATAACCCTCCTCCCAATTATATTTGTAATTCTCACGCCTCCGTATATAACTTCACAAATGATCTTCCCTCATAATGCTATTGTTACGTTTAAAGCAACCTTTTAAATTTGTAACCCTCTATGTAATAATAGTACATATAGAGGCATACACTTGAATAAATAAGAAATATATCTCTTTTTCTCTACATCTGACCTGATTTTTTGTACATATTACTTTGAGCTAAATTTCATAGCAAATTTCTGCTAGCTTGAATTTAGAATATACTACCTCTGTCCCAAAAAGATGATACTACTTTTCAATTTTTAAAGTCAAACTTTTTAATTTTAATTATGAATTCGGAAATATATATATAGATCTTTAAGTTTTTTTTTTTTCAATAAAATTTTTATATTTAGAAACTATATAAAAAGCATTACAGGTGTCACAATAATCAACAATATAGAATATTTAAAAGGTATATAAAATTTATGGTCAAAGAATAACTTGTTGACTCTCAAAATTCAAAAAATTCTCATCTTTTTGAAACGAAGAAAATAGTTAATTTATTGATTTATTATAATTTAGAACGTTGAATTAATGTAAAATAACCAAGTAAGGGGGAATGGGAAAGTTTAGAAGGTTGGATCACTGCACTTACATTGCCACCTCTACCAGTGGTGAATAACATTGAGTCAAATACTCTCTCTATCCAATTTTATGTAGCACTGTCTACTTATTAATTAGTCTATTTAAAAAATAATAAAACTTTATATTGAAAAATAATTTTAACTTTAAATATTTGGTACTATGCAACCACAGAATGTCTTGGCATGATTTTGAGTCAAATATGCTGAAAGATGGGACGTCTGCATTACATTTCAGTATGCACTTACAACATTTAATTTCCTAAGTATTGTTAACTTTTTCGAAAGCTTGTAAAAAAGGAAAACTATTATGAATAGTTTGTACATTGGATACTACATTGGATGCTACATTGGATGCCTATGTTGTAAATAACTTAAAGATTAAATTTTCTACTTTATGTCCATCATCTTTACTTTTTGTGCCTATAAAGATCATATAATTGCAATGGAAAAATACACCAAAGTGAAATAGGAAAACTCTTCTCCCTTCTTTCTATCTCTTCTTATTTACATTTTACTACATTGCTTTTATTTTATAACACGTTGTCACCACGAAACTCTAATTTTATTCTTAACTCCCGCTAAGTTGAGCCATATTTTATTAAGTTTTCACTATATCAAAACTTAAATTTGTGGCACTTGACATTACCGGGAGGAATTATTTATCATGAGTTCTTGATGCTGAAATTCACCTTGATGCTAAAGGTCTTGGAAATACTATTATACAAGGAAATGAAGCATCAAATCAGGATAAAGCGAAGGCCATGATTTTCCTTCGTCATCATCTACATGAAGGGTTAAAAATTAAATATTTAACCGTAAAAGATCCACTTGAATTATGGATTAATTTGAAGGATTAATATGACCACCTAAAACTTACGGTATTACCAAAAGCTCAATATGAGTGAATACATTTAAAGTTGCAAGACTTTAAAACTGTAAGTGAGTATAATTCTGCTATCTTTAAAGCAAGTTCTCTATTAAAATTATGTGGAGACACTATCACAGATGAGGACTTATTGGAAAAAATATTTTCTACTTTTCACGCTTCAAATGTGGTGCTACAACAACAATACCGTGAAAAAAATTTTAAGAAATATTCTGAATTAATCACATGCCTACTTGTGGCTGAGCAGAATAATACTCTATTAATGAAAAATCATGAAGCCCGTCCCACTGGGTCAGCTCCATTTTCGAAAGTGAATGCTGTAGCAACATATGATAAGTTTGAAAGAAAATAAAATAATTACTATGGTCGTGGACATGGTCGTAAACGTGGACGTGGCAGGGGCGAAACAATTATCTACATTATGGTGGAAATAAATTGGAGAACAATAAGGGTTCTCAAATTAATCATTCAAAAGGTAAAGCTAGTTGTCACGACCCGGATTTATCCCACCATCGGGCGTCGTGATGGCGCCTACTAACGAAACTAGGCCAGCCAAACGTTACACTTTCTCTGTCGACATTACCAATATAATGTTCTATCAATTAATAATTTAATGCAGAAGACTTTAATGTTTTACGAAAATATAAAATGTTGCGGAAGTCGGAAATACATCACTACCCAAAACCCGGTGTCACTATCTCACGGACTACTATAGAATACTACAACCAAGTCTGAATGAAGAAAATACATAAGTCTGTTTCGAAATAATGAAAAACAAACTGAAGTACAGGAAAGGGACTTCGGCCTGCGAACGCCAGCTAGTCTATCTCGAATAGTCCCTGGACTGATGATAGCTCCTGAAATAAATATCCTATTGCAGTTGTTGTCCATAACCTGTATCTGCGTAAAAAGAGCGGAGAGTGTAGCATCAGCACAACCGACCCCATGTGCTGGTAAGTGCCTGGCCTAACCCCGGCGAAGTAGCGACGAGGCTAGACAGGACTACTAATTCACCTGTACAGTTCTGTAATTATATATGTACAATAACAGGAACAGAAGTACTGAAACTAAACAGTTATAAAAGGGGGAAAGAAATATATTGCGTGCGAGAGCAATTCAAATATCCAATATCATCAGTATAACTAAGAAATCAGGGTACAATAATGAATAATCAAATAATAGGAAATTCAATAATTGCACGTCATCACCCTTCGTGCTTTTACTCTCATCCTTGCTCCAAACAAACAAGTAAAGTGCACGGCATCACCCTTCGTGCTTTCTCTCACATAACTCTAATTTTCATGGCACGGAATGACCCTTCGTGCAATTATAATCACAACATAGCACGGAATGAACCTTCGTGCAAGTATAATAAAAA
>MU769496.1:6669-18596 GCA_026770625.1 Nicotiana glauca
AAACGTATAGGTAATCTAATTGGCTGGCCTGACAGCGATGTCCGGCGCCATCACGACCTGTACTGGATTTGGGTCATGGCATGGGGATCCACAGTAGCGAGTTTCTTGTCGCATAAGCGGTCGTGGGGAAATTAATTGAAAGCCACAGAAGCGTATATTTGGACGCGGAAGCGATACCGCAGAAGCGGTTTTGAGAACCGCAGAAGCGAAAAATCGCTGTGTTAGAAGGGTTTATATCATTAATTCATCCGCGAGCTTATGTCATTTTTCCTCCATTGTGGAGCGATTTTGAGATGCTTGGAGGCGATTTCGAAGAGGGATTCAAGGGTTAATGATTGGAGGTAAGTTCCTTGGCCTAATTATTCAAGTTTATGGTAGAATTAACATGGGAATTGGTTGAAATTCATTAAAAAGGGGTAAAGCTAGGGCTTGAGTTTTTGATATTTCAAATTGGGATTTGATCGGTCATTTGAGCTCGGATTTGGAGTTCTTGGTATGTACGGACTCGTGGCGAGACAAGGAATCCGGTAATATGAGTTTTTTAATTTTTCGAGAAGCGGGCCCGGGGCTCGGGTTTTGCTAGTTTCAAGATTTTTGATATTTTTTGATTGTTTTCGCTTGGGTATTGTTTCCTTGGCATATTGTAATGTATTCGCTCTGATTTTGGTTAGATTCGACGCGCGTGGAGGCCGATTCATGGGGCAAAGGCATCGCGAGCTAGGGATTTCACCGGTTCGAGGTGAGTAATACTTGTAAATGATATCCTGAGGGTTTGAAACCCCGGATTTGCACATCATAGTGTTGTATTGAGGTGACTTGCATGCCGGATAACGGGCGTGGGGTAGAGCACCGTTGGGGATTGTGACTTGTTCCGTCCTGCTTAATGAAATAACTACCTAATTGATTGAAGCTAGTTGACCTCCTTATAAAAATGGATTTAGTTGTCGTGATTGGGCCTCGCGCCAACTGATTGAATCCATTAGGGATTATTATCACTGTTTTCATGATACTTGACATGTTAAATGATTTCAGTCCTGAGTTAAACACTGTTTTGAAATGTCCAGTCATACTTCCAAGGTTTTCAAAACTTAAATTACATATTTTAATGTTTAGAACTGAGAATTGTTATTTGAATATTGCCCTGGTGGCTTATGTGCATTTCTGGACTGAGCATAGATCGGGCTGCACACCGCAGCAGTTTATATGTGCATCTCTGGACTGAGCTTCGATCGGGCTGCGCGCCGTAGCGGTGTGATATTGATATTGCGCTTGGGTTGTAGGAGCCCCTCCGAAGTCTGAACCCCCACAGTGAGCGCGGGTACCCAAATGGATCGGGCTGTACGCCGCAGCGGTCATGTGCATTGCATTGCATTCACGCATTGATTTCTGTTTGTACTACGTGGCATGACATTTAGCACTCTCATATCATTGGCATCCATGCTATTTCTTGCACTGTGTACCAAATACCCTGGTGTTATTTGTGAATAAAGTGTTGTGCCCGAGGGCTGACTTGTGTGCGGACTTGCACTACCTGATATCGCATTCATATGCTTACTGTTGGAAAAAGAATATTTTCAAAAGAGATTTTAAACTGAGCTAGATGTTACTAAAGGATTTTCACGGTTTTACTGTTTTCTTAAAAAGGTTGTACTGTCCTATATAGCATGATGGAGTGTTCTTACGTGATTTCTTACCGCTCAGTTATTATTTACTCTTATTACCAATGAGTTGGAAGTACTCACTTTACTCCATGCACCACGTGTGCAGATTCAGGTGTCTCGAGAGCATAGTTGAGCTATTTGCTGCTTCAGAGCTTCTCAGGAGTTGTCGAGGTAGCTACCTGACGTTCGTAGGACCCGACTCCTCCCCTATCCCTTTATTATTTCCGCATTTTAGAACATCAGTATTATGGAGGATGTATTATTCTTTCATCTTAGAGGCTCTAGACACATGACCCTAGGTCTTTGGGAGATGTTGGTTATGTTAGTGTTTCATACTGTCTCTATCTAAATTATTGGTTAATAGACTTGTTAAACTGTTAAGTTAAATACTATAAACTAGTAATGGGATATGATTGAGTTGTGAGTGTTAGTTGGTCGGGTTTGCCTAGCAATTGTGTTGGGCGCCATCATGGCCGGGATTAGGGTCGTGACATTTATTCATTTTGACGATTGTAGAGCTCGGGAACAGCAATTTTCAACAGATTTTTCAAGGGAAACATTTGGGGTAAGTGTTCTATATCCGAAAGTATTTATATTACATAAATCTATTGTTATTTTCATCGTTTATTTCGAATTTGGATGAAAGAAATTGAAGTTTTTGTAAAACTTTCCAAAAATGAAAATTTAGGATTTGAAGGTCCATTTGATATCGGAATTCGATAATTTTTGTATGGTTGAACTCGTATCAGAATGGGTTGTCGGATTTTATGAGTTTCGTCGGATTCTGAGACATGGGCCCCACGGGCAATTTTGAGCTAAATTTCAGATTTAATTTGGGAAATGTGTAAATTCATATGGAATTAATTCGTACGATTTATATTGAGTATATTGAATTATTATGACTAGATTTGAAGATTCGAACGAATTTGCGAGGCAAAGGCTTGTTGGAATTTTGAATTGATAGCAAAGAGAGGTAAGTGTTTGGTCTAACCTTAGCTTGAGGGATTAGGAGTTGTGTCTTATTTGTTACATCTTAATTGTGGAGTGCAACGTATAGGCATGGTGACGAGTATCTATACGTTGGTGTCAAGCATGCCCATGAGTCTTGTATTATAATTGTTATGACTCCGTTGTGGTTTATTGCGCTTCATATGTTATTATTGTTTTGATATTATTGAAATACTATTGTTACCTTGCCAGAATATTATTGAAATATTATTGTTCCCTTGCCGGGATGTTATTGTTTTGATATTATTGTTCCCTTGCCGGGACGTTATTGTTTTGATATTATTATTCCTTTGCCGGGATGTTATTATTTTGATATTATTTTTTTCTTGCCGGGGTGGTATTATTTTAATATTATTGTTCCCTTGCCGGGATGTTACAGGGATGTTATTGTTTTGATATTATTGTTCCCTCGTCGAGATATTATTAAAATATTATTATTCCCTTGCGAGGATATTATCGTTTGGATATTATTGTTCCCTTGCCAGGATATTATTGAAATATTCGGGATGTTGTTATATTGATCTTGTTCCCTTGCGGGGATGTTATTGTTATTTTTGTTGGTTTATAAATTGGAGCGGGTGGTACGCCTACCACAAGATAATTGAAATGGGAGCGGGTTGTACGTCTACCACAAGATATAATTGAAATGAGAGCGGGTGGTACGCCTACCACAAGATATAATTGAAATGGGAGCGGGTGATACGCCTACCACGAGATATAATAAAATGGGAGCGGGTGGTACGCCTACCACGAGATACATGAAATAGGAGCGGGTGGCACGCCTGCCACAGGATACAGGAAATGGGATCGGATTGCACGCCTGCAATAAGAGGTGAAAAGAAAGTAAAATCTGCCTTTGTTTTCCTTATTCTTGTTAGTGGTTGGATTTGATTTCCTTTATAATTCTCTTGATATTCTATTTTTTTACCATTTATTCTCCGAAGCATGTTTTCTCTCCCCCATTTTTACTTGTTATTAACAGTTTAAGTGTATTAACTGTTTAAATCCCTTTACTACTGTGATCCTTTGTGTTGGAATCCATAGTGTTTACAATGCCTCGCCTTATTTTTTTATACATGTTCAATACTCCAAATTTCAACAATTGTTACATTTTTAACTCAATTGATTTCTCAACTAAACTTTTCTTAAACCGTTTGAGGTAGTATTTTACTTAAAAAGGAATTTCTACTGTGTTTTGATTTATTGATTTCTTGTATTAAAGGTAATGATTCATTCGATATTGTACTTTAATTGAACAGGGTATTTTCTTTATCAAATGATTTCAAAAAAATAACTTCATCTTTTCTTGTTGATTTTCTAATTGAGTTGGAAGTTGTACTCGACTTTATGTTAAGTGAATGAGGCTCCTTGAACATTCTTAATTGTATTAGGTTATGGAACCTATGAACTGAGTAACATGAGAATATTGTTGTGCAATGTGAAATACAAATATGGTCACAAGGTGCCATAAAAATATGAATGTGGGCTGAGACCTATATTGTTTATGATTATGAAATGAGGTGTCACAAGGTGACCTTTACTCAAAAGAATTATATTCGAAAGATGCTTACTTAGAAGGTAATTATTTGAAGGAAATATATTCGAAATATATTTATTGAAAAGCATATTATCTTAGAGATTATTACTTGAAGGATTTATAGGCGAAAGATTTATATTTGAAGGACTTGCTTAATTGATTGCACTTGTATTTATTATTTGTTAAGAAACGTTTATGTTGCCTGCTATTTATATTACTGGTTGATCATTGTTGCCACCATTGTTATCTGCTTCCTATTATTTTGTACGCTATATTGCACAGGTTTGTTTGGCAGTCTGGTCCTAGCCTCGTCACTATTTCGCCGCGGTTAGGCTAGGCACTTACCAGCACATGGGGTCGGTTAAGCTGATACTACACTTCTGTATATTTTTGTGTACATATCCAGGCATTTGATGAATATTAGTTGTTCGTTGCAGTGGAGACTCGAGGTAAACCTGCTGTAGCCTTCGCGGTCCTCGGAGTCACCTTTAATTGTAATTATTTCAATATGTTCCTTTTGTTCGGAACAGTGATGTATTTATTTTGTATAATTACTCTTAGAAAAGCTTATGACTTGTACTACCAATTTTGGGAATGGTAAATTATTTAGAGAAATTTCATTTTAAGTTAATAAATATCCATGTTATTTCAGTTATGTTTGGCTTACCTAGTTTAGAGACTAGGTGCCATCACGACTCCTTCAGAGAGATTTTTGAGTCGTGACAAGCAACCAGGGAGCGGTGAACCAATGGCAATAGTGGTGGTGATTCGACCCGGGACATGGTTTTATTGTTGATTGATACCAAAAATTCTAAATCCGATGAGCTGAATTTCGATGTTAGTATAATCGATAATAAAATCATGTCTGAGCCGATTGGAGGCAAGAACGGAAGAGTGCTGGAGGCAGCGGCGGTCGGCAGTGGTGGTGGACGGCATCAGGGGTTGCCAAAATTTCGGTCGCCGAAATTTTGGGTTACAACCAATGCCAAATGGTAGCCCTTGCTGAGCTCTATCTATGTATGTAAAAATTAAGTGGCGAAAAGGGCTCAATATTCTCGAATTTATGAAAAAAGTCGCGACTAGGGTTTCGACTTTTCTTAGATTTATGGAGATTGGTGGAGTTTTAGAGGATATGAGGCTTGGATTCGTGTAGAGACAGAAGAGGAGAAGAGGATGATTTTGGATGGAGGATGTTTGGCTACCGGAGGACGGCGCCGCCGCCATGGTGAAGGGTGGCGGCGACAGAGAGTGGGAGAGAAGAAAGGGGGCTAGGGTTTTTGATTGGGTGTGTAAATTGGGGCTAAAGTCTGATTTTAGGCTTTTTATATTTTGGTTAAGGATAAATTTGGACCATTAGATTAAGATGAAAAGAACGGCCATGATGAATTTTGATTCACTTAACTAAAACAACGTAGTTTTGTCTTAAAACTACGTCGTTTTAAATTTTCCCATGACAACCCCCTTGTCTTGCACTCTTGGCCACATTTCTCTTTCAAATTTGTCCCAATTTATTCTTTAATGCTATTTATTGAATTAAATTTACACAAATAAATAAATTAATTAAATAACTTATTCAAATGATCAATTAACTAGATTAATTCACCAATTGAATAATTAGTTAATTCTTAAAATGCACCAATAAAAAAAGAAATATTTTTTGATATTTTTATGATAGGAAATATGCAAATAAAGACATAAAAACTAAGAAAAATAATTAAAATAACAAAACACTAATGACTTTAGAGGGTGTTAAAACAGTGCAAAAATTAGGCGTTCACAACTGTCTATCCTTAACTTTTGAATCTGTAAGTCAAACTTAAGGACTGTCTCTCCTTAACTTTTGAACTTTGAACTCAAAGTTAAGGACTGCATGTCCTTAACTTTTTAACTTGTAAGTCAAACTTAAGGACTGTCCGTCCTTAACTTTTTAACTTGTAATTCAAACTTAAGGACTGTTTGTCCTTAACTTTTGAACTTTGAACTCAAAAGAAATAAAAAGAACGTAGGCAGAAAGAAATTTTAAAAATTCAGACATCTTCTCAAATAAGAATAATCTAAATAAATCAAATTTAGCAAAAACTTAAAATAGTCGATAAACATAAGTGGATATATCTACTATTCTCTATGCTTTCTTGAAAATGGATGGACTGCCGGAGAATATATACAAGTTGTTCTATCATGACCAATTCTTCTGCAACGACCACATTTTTGATGACTCGGTAGCTGGTATATGCCTTTTCTTCTACCTTCTACCTGGTGGTACTTTGAAATTTGGAGGTTTAATAATTTGTTACTTAACACTCTCTGGTACAATCCAAGAATCAGTATGTCCTACATGATGTATTTGTCTTTCGTATGTTTTCAGCCAAGATTCCTTTAAGTACCAGTACGAGCAAAAGTTGGACTTCTTGATATTTCTCTTCTCAATAGCTGCAATTGCATGTATGCATGGTAATTCATCAAATTGAAGCTGAAAACAATCACATGTTCTTTTGTTTAAGTCCACCAAGAAAGTTATTCCTTCTTCTTCAACTCTAGAACGCCATGAATCAACCGGGAAGACCTTCAATGTTGAAAACTTATAAGTTAGTACATTATGTTAAATTATATTAAAATAATAACCTAAAAATAGAACATAATACTTACATTCAAATTAAATGCTAAATCTATATTTTTCTTCAATTCCTCCTCTACCCAACAAGAAACATCATAAAAAGTTCCTTCTGCTTCATGTTTTCTTTCATAAAACTAACGTTGTAGCTTCACTTGAATGAAATCCGTCATTCTTAATATAGGCAGCTCCCTTGCTTCTAATACGACAGAATTCATTGACTCAACTATATTTGTTGTGAGCATGTCATGTCGTGGGCTACAAGAACGTGCTCACCTTTCCGATGGTTCTTCCATCAAGTAGTCATAAGTCTTCTTATCTACTTTTGCTATTTCTGACATGCAAAGATCAAATTCTTTGTGCCTATATACTCTTACAGCAGTTTGAAAAAGTTTTATGACCTTACTTTTCACTTTCCTTCGCTTTAGATTCTGCTCCAAATGATAGATAAAAATCCTATGGTGGATTTCAGGATATACCTTTGCGATGTCATATGCAATAGCTTGATGCCTGTCTGATAAAAAAATTAAATTCTCACGGCTCCCAATTGCATTGCGAAGCTCATTAAAGTACCACTCATAGGAATTGTTATTTTCAGATTCTGCTATTCCAAAGGCTAGTGGGAAAATTTGGTTATTTGCATCCTTTGAAACCGAAATCATTAAAATTTATGATCCATATGCATAATACATATAAAGAAACCTGAAAATACAGTATAAAACAATATTAACCGAAGTTAAGGACAGGCAGTCCTTAACTTAGACTAACAAGGTCAAAAGTTAAGGACAGGTAGTCCTGCACTTCAGGTAACAAGGCCAAAAGTTAAGGACAAGTAGTCCTGAAGTTAGACTAACAAGGTCAAAAGTTAAGGACAGACAGTCCTTAACTTAGAGTTATATGTTATAAAGTTAAGGACATGCAGTCCTTAACTTTGAGTTACAAGTTATAAAGTTAATGACATGCAGTCCTTAGCTTTGAGTTCAAAGTTCAAAAGTTAAGGACATGGAGTCCTTAACTTAGACTAACAAGGTCAAAAGTTAAGGTCACCGTATCCTTAATTTAATAACTTGCAATTCTAAGTTAAGGACCAAGTGTCCTTAACTTTTTGACTACACACACGAAAGTTAAGGACAAGACGTCCTTAAACTTTTAACTAGTTAAAGATAGCATGTCTTAAAGTTTATAAAACAGACTAAAAATTCTTTTTTGATTGTTTACATGTTGTTTTCGTCTATCTTTATGTTAGTATATGTTACCGGGTTTTTACTTCTCATCATATACAAGTATGAAGACAATAATTCATAATTCTCTTTAGGAGTTCCTATTATTAAAACAAAAGCACATTGAATAGCACGCCATGCCTTGTGATACCCGATATCTAGTCAATGCATTTTTTGCATTTCTGCCATAACAAAAGCTGGTGTATCTTCAAACCTTGAGTCTCGAAGATTGTCAATAATGTAACTACTAATCAACTTTGAAGATGCATGCCTTTGATCAGCTTTCATAGTGTTAACAGAGCAGTCATGATTTTTCTCAATCTTTATTATCTTGAACATTATTGAATCTTTAATTCTGAAAGCACGTACACACCACCAACACCTATCATCATTGCATTTCAACAAATATCTTGTTGAGCTTGATATAACAACCTTGAATTCAAAATATCCTTTATTTACTATATTCAAAAATAGTTAATTATACTCTTCTTTTTGTCAAATATTAATTCCACTTTTATTTTATCCAACAAAGTATTTTCTCTTAATATTGTAGTTGGGGATTTTTTTTTTCAAATTTGACCTTAATCTAGTTAGTTGAGTAAAGGTTTTTTCAGCAACTTTTTCGATTACCGGTGCACTCTCTAACACTTGAATACCCAAAGCTTGTTCGTTGTGAGTCTCTATAATTATCACGACCGGGATTTCCCACCCTCGGGGGTCGTGATGGCGCCTACTCGTAGAAGCTAGGCAAGCCATACCTTGAAAATTCGTAACTACTTTTATTGTAAATCCCTTTTTACCAATTTAAATTAATAGGAAATAAATAATTAAATAACAGCATAATTCGTAATTTAGCGGAAGACTTAACCGAAAAAACCAAAATAATAAGGAAGCTCCACATATGCCTCTACCCAGAACTGGTGTCACAACATTCACGAACTACTAAGATTTACTACATACAACAGTTTGAAAGAAAGTAACACTGTCTGTTTTGAATATAAGAGATAACAGATCATAAATAAAGATAGAGGAGACGCCGGGCCTACGGACGCCTGCAAGGCTACCTCGGTATCTCGGTGAACTGAAGGCTGGCTCCTGAGCTACTACTGTTGTCCGGTACCTGGATCTGTGCAAAAGAGCACATAGTGTAGTATCAGTACAACCGACCCCATGTGCTGGTAAGTGCCTAGCCTAACCCCAGTGAAGTAGTGACGAGGCTAGGACCAGACCACCAAATCAACCTGTACAGTTGTATAATATACAGCGGAAAGTAAAGCAGAAATAAACAAATAAAGATGGGAGAGGAAACATGCTTCCAGCAATAAAAGATAAAGCAGAATCTCAAGAGAATTATCAGGAAACGAAAATTCAACTTCTAACAATGATAAGGAAAACAAGGCAGATTTCATTCACGATTCACAAATAGTTGCAGGCGTGTAACCTGATCACATTTCTCATATCTTGTGGTAGGCGTACCACCCGCTCCCATTTTATTATATCAACAGTTCTTCCAAATGAAATTTACTCCAACAAATGCAACAATAAATACGAATTCATAAGACAACAAGTACACAAATATTATGAATCACTAAGGAAAACAAATAATGACTAGTAGCAATTAAGAACAATTAGGCAATTTAATATTTAGTATAATAAATGTCAAGTAGCAATTAAGACACATAAACATGTAGCAATTATAGCATAAATTCAAGGCGTAATGTTATGCAAGGATACCTTGAAACAATAATAACAAGTGACACAATAAAGGAAATTTCAACATAAGTATCACAATAAATGTGGAATAAGACAATTACTGCACTTGAACTGATAACAACAACAAATCATAATAAACAGCAAGAAGTGCACGTCATCACCCTTCGTGATTTTACACTCACTCACCAAAATAAATGTAAAGAACAATACAACTGTAACGACCCGACCCGTTGTCACGGGAGTTACCACCCCATTTTCCTTGTTTTATGCTTCTATATGTTTCATTATATGTGTTTGGAGAATTTGAAGTAATTCGGATAGAGTTCGGTTATAAATGAGACAATTAGTCACTTTATGAGAAGGTTCGTTTGGAAAAGTTAATCGAATGTTGACTTATGAGTTAGAGGGCTCAGAATGGATTTTCGATGATTCGACTAGTTTCGGGAGATGATTTGTGACTTAGGAGCGTAGTTGGAATTGAATTTGGAGGTCCGGTGTAGAATTAGGCTTGAATTGGCTAAGTTTGAATTTTGGCAAATTTCAGTTGATAGGTGAGATTTTGATCCGGGGGTCGGAATGGAATTCTGAGAGTTGCACTAGCTCCGATAGGTGATTTTGGATATGCGTACAAAGTTTCAGGTCATTTGGAGGTGTTTAGGACGGGTTTTAGATAAAATGCAAGTTTCAGAAGTTTTAGTTTAACTTAGGCTTGAATCCGTAGTAATTCGATGATTTTGATGTTTTTGATAGTGTTTTTATGTTATGAGCAAGTTTGAATGAAGTAATAGAACATATCTTTGCGTTTGGTTGAGGTCCCGAGGGCCTCGGGGTGATTTCGGATGGCTAACGGGGGAATTTTGAACATGAAAAGTGCAGCAGAAAATTGCAGAGGAATTTTACTCTATGCGATCGCGTAGGTCTAGCTGCGATCGCGTAGAAGGCCTGGAGGGGGTGCTCAGACTTGCTCTATGCGATCGCATGAGGTGGTCTGCGATCGCATAGGTATGGGGGATGGTTCAGTGCGGTCGCGTGGGTGTGTATGCGATCGCGCAGTAGGAGGACGCAGTGCTCTGCGATCGCAAGGAGTCTTCTACGATCGCGTAAGAGGAATTTGAGGGCCTGGATTTTTGGCCTATGCAATCGCAGGGGTAGTGTTGCAATCGCATAGGGGTCGCTACAATAGTCGGACAGAATGTTTTAAAACCCTTTGGTCCGCGACCCACATCTTTTTTCCACCATTTTTACTCCGCCAAGAGAGCTTTTTGACCGATTTGAAGAGGGTTTTCGACGGGTATTGATTGGAGGTAAGTCTCTTGACTTAGAAAAACACCATTTTATGGAAGAATCAACACTCAAATTCATGAAAGTGGGTAGAAATTGTGAAGAACTAGGGCTTGGTTTTTGAAAACGAACTTTTAGGATTTGAAAGGCCATGCGAGCTCCATTTTTGGTAAACTTTATATGTACGGACTCGTGGTGAGACGAGGAATCCATTGATGTGATTTTCGGAATTTGTCAAGAAGTGGACACGGGGCTCGGGTTTTACCAACTTCGTGAATTTTAGTACTTTTCAAGTATTTTTTATTAGGTTATGTTTCTTTAACCCATATTTATTTATTCGTTGTGATTTTGACTAGATTCGACGCGCAAGGAGGTCGATACAAAAGGAAAAGGCATTGCAGACCAGTCTACGGCCGGTTAGAGGTGAATAGTTTGTATAGATGATGGCCTGAGGGTTTGAAACCCCAGTTTATCACATTGTGACTCTATATTAGGGCGTGACTCGCACCCTATGGCAGGTGCGGGATTGTTTATGACTGGGGATTCTGACTTGGTCCATCCCGAACAAGAATTTTTCCATATTAGTGACTGATACGCACCCTGTATTGAATATATCTAGGCATATTGCCATGTTTGGGGCCTTGTGCCAATCTGTAGCATCCTCAGAGGATGAATATCATTGTGATAGCATGCTTTGTATAATCATTGATCTCAGTCCTGTGTTTAATCACTGTTATAAAAGGCTAAGTCACTTTTCCTGAAGTTAAATAACTAAAGTATATTCTTCTTAATAAATTGGAAACTGGGAAATTAATTGAATATGTTACGTGACTCATATGCATACTGTGGACTGAGTATGGATCGGGCTGCACGCCACAGTAATGATATGATGATAT